>JAPXFQ010002212.1:0-92500 GCA_028564705.1 Apricaphanius iberus
AAATACGTAACTTTCGTTTTTCCTTTGGTTAAAAAAATAAGATCACATCACGAGAATCAAAGAGTGGTCAAAAACGCAATTTAGGACTCAAAGGCAGCTCTGCATAGTAGAGTTTTAATGTTTGATTTAAAAGAGCCTAACAATTCAGCATTTTTGCATTCTTCTGGAAGTATGTTACAGATTTGTGGAACATAGAAGCTGAAAGCTGCCTCTGTCTGTTTAGTTCTAATTCCAGGAATGTTTAGTAAGCTAGAGGTAGAGCACCTGAGTGATCTGCTGGGTTGGTATAGTGACAACATATCTCCAACATACTATGGTGCTAAACTGTTCAGTGATTTATAAACTAGTAGGAGTATTTTAAAGTCTATTTTCTGAGGACATGGTCAGCAGCATTCTGGATCAGCTGCAGCTGTCTGATTGACTTTTTAGGTAGACCTGTGAGGACACTGTTGCAGTAATCAATCCAACGAAAGATGAATGCATGGATCAGTTTTTCAAGGTCCTTCTGTTACATTAGTCCTTTAATCCTAGAGATGTTCTTCAGTTGATAGAAGGCTGACCTTGTTATTGCCTGTATGTGACCCTGGAGGTTCAAGTCTGAGTCCAATATTACACCTAGATTAGCTACCTAGTTGCATTAGGTAAAGTTGTTTGCAGACTCTTGGTCGTTCCTCCTTAGGTCCAAAAATAATTACTTCTATTTTGTTTCTGTTATGGGACATCCAGTCATTGATTTGTGCAATGCATTCATTTAAGGTCTGGATAGAATCAAAGTCACCTGGTAACAATGCAATGTATAGTGTCGTCTGCATAGTTATTGTAACTAATCTTATTGGCTGCTACAATATTGGTTAGTGGGAGCATATAAATATTGAACAGGACAGGACCCTGGATGGAGCCCTGCGGGACCCCCCATGTGATTTCTTTTTTTTTCTGTGGAGAAATTTCCGATGGACAAAAAGAACCTGTTCTTGAGGACTCGATGACGTTGAAGAAGACTTAGGGATGTTTCACCAACTCTGGGTAACTGAAGGAATCATCTTGTTGTTATGTCTGTATATTAGGCCAAACACGGCTGAGAGAAAAAGCTGAAACCTCACACAGGTGGGCCGACCCACCATGTAAAGGAGAGAGAGCGTTGCCCCAGGAAGGCTTCCTGTACCTGACATGTTTGCAGGTTGACTCTAGATTCAAACAACAATTTTAGACAGAGAAGGACAGTTTTTAAAAGGTTTATTTTACCAACAGGGATCAGAAACAAAGGACTTACTGTTAGCAGCAATGGGGAGTCTGAAGGAGGAAGACTGGGCTAGGAAGAGAACAGGTAGGTGGTTAGATGAAGTAGAGTCGGGATTATTGTCTTTATCAGGTCAATTTTGAGATGGCGTTTCGGAGGTCTTACTTGGAGTGATAGGTGAGGTCACTTGGAGAAGATAAGTAGATATGTAGACAGTGGCTACGGTTAGCTGGGGTTGGATGTTTGGGGTCATGATGGCCTCTTTCCTTTTCTTTCTCTTTCTTGTAGGTGGATCATTTGAGGGTGGACAAGCATATGGCAGCGAGGAACTGCAACGGAGGAGAGTATGGGTGAGACTTTTCCAATGGTGCCATCTGGGGGTGGCCACCCCAAGCTGATTCCTGGCCACCTCCCCCGCCCCTCCCTCCCTGCTGCTTTTGCGGTTACAGCGCAATAGCTCAGTGCATGCCTGTGCATCTCATCCCTAATGTACAGACAGGCAGGTAAACCACTCCAGACCCCTATTGTATCTAGCCGTCTACCCCACCAGTAGCGCACCTCCTCCCTCCTCGCTGTTGCGAGCTCAGTGCCTGTGGCATACTTGTCAACTACGATGGCGCCAGAGAGGGTCTTGGGGGGTCTCAAAACTTTCCCCAAAAAAAGCCATGAGCCCCCATTTGACCCCCCACCCATGGGCGAAACGGCCACGGGGTACGCGTGGGACATGTTCCCCGCACTTTCCGTGTCATTGCCCTCTGTCCTCCACACTTTTTTTAGCTGTTACTGCCATTTAATGTGCAAGCCATCTTTAAACGCACCTTAAGTGTACACACGGTAACGCAGGCATCTGGATCACAGACAAGTGCAGCAAAGCAGCTTGTTAAGCAAACTAGCAAAAGGCAGCAAACTCTGCAGAGGTTTTTTTCTAACAAACTGCAGTGTGAGTTTTGCTGATGGATGCAGGTAATCTTAGCTAAATGATAGCAAGTTAAAACATCTAACTATATTGTTTTAAGATAGTTAACAATACTAGTGTTAGTAATTTTACATAACTTGCTTGTTAATGCTTTGAGTAAACCCAGTCCTCTTTCATTTCTGTTTAGATTTTGTGCTCATTATTGCTGTCCACATATTTGAGAGAAATCGATATTGCACTTGTTAATAGAAAGATCAGAGTCTGAGAGAAGACATGAGGCCAGCAGCTGCAGCTGGGAAGATTTTGCTGGGTCTTCAGGTAAGGAGGAAAGAGATCAGTTGCTGATAGAAACCAGGCAGGTATCAGGAGTTATTATTCTCGGTCACAAATTTGGAATATTGTCCAAAACTTAATTGATTTTTGTAATTCAATGTAAAAGATGAAACCAATATATGATGTAGACTCATTAGAAGCAAACTGAGATATATCAAACCAGGATGGGTTATAATTTTAAAGATTATGGCTTACAGAGTATCGAATTCAAAATATCATAAAATTAGAATATTACATGAAATAAATAGAACAAGGACTTTAAATAGAGAAATTTTGGAACTTTGAACGGTCTAATCAAACATACATACTCAGTATGTAGTTGGGAGTACCCGGAGGGAACCGACACATGCACGGGGAGAACTTTCAAACTCCATGCATAAAGCCCTGTTCCGGGATACGAACCCACAACCTTTTTGCTTCAAGGCAACAGTGCTAACCATTGTTTATTCAACCTTTAAAATACTTCATTAAGACTGCTGAACAGGAGCGTATCCAGAAGGTCTTTAAAGGGGGCTAAATGGGGGCCAGTGATGACCTTAGGGCATAGATCACCAACATGGTGCCCGCCGGCACCAAGCTGCTCTCAGGGACAGCATAAGGTAATCCCTGGACATGTTTTGAAAATAGCAAATAATTCAAATGCGCTGAGATATTAATTGAAATGAAATGTTGCATGTTTAAATGCATCTGTTTCCTGTCTTAAATCAATTATGATCATGTATTATTTGTGAGCAATTAACATGTGATCAGACTTAGCATAAGATAAACCATGCAAATGTGTAATGTACAGGTAGCCCTTTATATTACTAAGCACCCTTTGTGTAGCTCTCAGTATCCATACAACACATAAATAATTCTAACTAATTATTAAAGTTATTTATCTCTTATTTTATCATTCATTAAAATATTCAATTCTATTTCAATTCAGTTTATTTATATAGCGCCATTTCACAACAGATGTAATCTCAAGGCACTTTACAAAAAGAGTTATTACAATACAATGTTTAGTGTAGAAATTACAGAACCACAGAAGATTGCGTTGTGGAATTCTCAGCAATCCCTCATACTGAGCAAGCATGCAGCGACAGTGGGAAGGAAAAACTCCCTTTTAACAGGAAGAAACCTCCGGCAGAACCAGGCTCAGCACAAGCAGTTATCTGCCGCGACCGTCTGTGGCTTGGAGAATACATAACAGAGACACAGAAAGAGCGATAGAACTGATGCAGAAGTTTGTTGCAGGACGTGGAGAATTTTCCGTCACTGCAATGCCATCTTAGTCACGGTCGTCAAGCAGGGCTAATCCGGAGTACCTACTATTATACAAAACAGGTTAGTGCTTGAATTGACAGCACATCATGCAGTTGGGGAGAAGTAGGAGAGAAAGTAGGAACAGACCCTAATAATGTCCTCCAACAGCCTAGCCTAAAGCAGCATAGCTACTAACATTAACCTGTCTCCTAGCTACTAGGAGACCTGGCTACCAACACTCTGAGTCCTCCTGACCCGTGGACGGTGTAGGGCCGGTAACGGCCCCCGTCATGCCGGGGTCTTCTCGGAGTCGGGTTGTTTGAGAATGCAGCCCAAAGTGGGTGGTAAACTCCATCTAAGGCTAAATACCGGCACGAGACCGATAGTCAACAACTATCTTAAGGAAAAATAGACAGAACTGAGAGGACAGAGTTGAAGAGGGCGAGAAACGTTTAAGAGATAAACGGGTGGGGTCCGCACAGTCTGCCCGGGGGATTCAACCCGGCAGGTAATGGGCGGCCGCACTGTGCGGGAGGATCCCCTTGAGGGACCTCTCTCCGGCGCTGGCTGGCCCCTGTGGGGCGCATTTCTTCCGCGGCGGTAAGCCGCGACCGGCTCCGGATCTTTACCTGGCTTACATTAATCTATCTCTACCTAGCTACTCTACCTCTTCCTATCTCTTCCTAACTTTTGACACTCTGCCTGACTACTAACATTAACCTGTCTCTTCCTATCTACCTGTCTGACCTGACTCTAACTACCTATAAACATATGTCTAACTGTAAGCTTTGTCAAAGAGGAAAGTTTTTAGCCTAGTTTTAAAGATAGACAAATTGTCTGCTTCACGAACCAACCCTGGGAGCCGGTTCCATAGGAGGGGAGCCTGATAGCTGAAAGATCTGCCACCCATTCTACTTTTAGAAATCCTAGGAACTACCAGTAAACCTGCAGTCTGAGAGCGAAGGTCTCTGTTAGGAACATATGGAACAATCAGGTCTCTTATGTATGATGGAGCTAGATTATTAAGGGCTTTATATGTCAGAAGGAGGATCTTGAATTCTATTCTAGATTTTACTGGGAGCCAGTGAAGAGAAGCTAAAACAGGGGAAATGTGATCTCTTCTTTTAATATTCATCAGAATCCTAGCAGCAGCATTTTGAACTAACTGAAGACTTTTAATTGTATTCTGTGGACTACCTGATAATAGACAGTTACAGTAATCCAGCCTTGAAGTAACAAAGGCATGGACTAGTTTTTCAGCATCATTCCTGGACAGGATGGTTCTAATTTTTGCAATATTCCTAAGGTGAAAAAAGGAAATCCTACAGACTTCTTTAATGTGAGATCTAAATGACATATCTTGGTCAAAAATGACACCGAGGTTTTTTGCTTTATTACTGGAGGCTAATTTAATGCCGTCCAGGTGAAGGGGCTGACTAAGTAGTTTCTTTTTCAGAGCTTCTGGTCCAAAGACGACAACTTCTGTTTTATCAGAATTTAGAAGCAAGAAGTTTAGAGTCATCCAAGTTTTTATGTCTTCCAGACATGCCTGTAGTCTACCTAACTGATTGGATTCATCAGGATTTATGGATAGATATAGCTGTGTATCATCTGCGTAACTATGGAATTTTATCCCATGCTGCCTAATTATTTTACCAATAGGAAGCATATATATAGTAAAGAGAATCGGCCCAAGCACTGAACCCTGTGGTACTCCGCAAGTAACTATTGAGGTTGAGGAAGATCTATTGTTTACCTGAACAAACTGAAATCTGTTAGACAAATAAGATTTAAACCAACCTAGTGCTGTTCCTATTATACCGACACTTTGAAGCCTTTCTATGAGAATATTGTGATCAACAGTGTCAAAGGCAGCACTGAGATCTAACAGGACCAGAATGGTCACCAGTCCATTGTCTGAGGCTATGAGAATATCATTAGTAACCTTCACCAGAGCTGTTTCAGTGCTATGATGAGCTCTAAAGCCTGACTGAAACGTCTCAAACAGCTCATTATTGTTTAAATGCTCACATATCTGGTGTGCAACTATTTTCTCAAGAATTTTAGATAAGAAGGGAAGATTAGATATCGGTCTATAGTTAATTAAGTCGTTTTGATCAAGAGAGGGTTTCTTAAGTAGAGGTTTAATTACAGCAATCTTAAACTCCTGTGGTACATATCCATTGACTAAGGATAGATTCATTATATTTAAAATTGGAGCAGCGATCAGAGGGAAAACTTCTTTTAAGAGTTTAGTTGGGATTGGGTCTAAAACGCAAGTTGAAGGTTTAGATGAAGCTAATAATTTTAGTACATCACAAAGTTCGGCTGCATTAAAGCAGTTTAAGCATATATTAGGTTCCACCATTTTTGAGGCTGCCTCATTAACTAAGGAGGAAGCAAGCATATTGGGAAGGTTCCCAATTATCTTATTCTTTATGGAGTCTATTTTATTTATAAAGAATTGCATGAAGTCGTCACTGCTTAGAGCTTGGGGAATGGTTGGCTCGATAGAGCTATGATCCTGTGTGAGTTTGGCAACTGTATTAAAAAGAAACCTAGGATTATTTTTATTCTCCTCGATTAAAGATGAATAATATGCTGTTCTAGCTGTGTGAAGGCTCTTTTTATATAGCAATAAACTATTTTTCCATATTAAAAAGGAATCATGTAAATGCGTGGAGCGCCATTTTCTCTCTAGTTTTCTAACATTCTGCTTTAGGGTACGTAGCTCTAAATTAAACCAGGGAGTTAATCTTCTATGGCTAGCCACCTTCCTTTTCAAGGGGGCAACTTTGTCTATTGCCCGACGCAGGGAGGAATTAACGCTATGAACTAAAATGTCAAGTTGTGAGGGGTCACGAGTTAAATCACTGTTTTCTGTTCTGCATTTATCAACTGAGGAAATTAAATTTGGAAGAGCTTCTTTAAAATTTGCTACAGCGTTGTCTGATAACGTTCTGGTATAATGAAGTTTTCTTTCAGGTTTGATATGATCCATTAGAGTAAGTTTAAAAGTGATAAGGAAATGATCAGACAGGATAGGGTTATGTGGAAAGACTGTTATTTCTTCACAGTCAATGCCATAAGTCAGCACAAGATCTAAAGTGTGGTGACAAGAATGTGTTGGTCCCTGCACATTTTGAGTAAAGCCTATTGAGTCTAGGATAGTGTTAAAAGCTGTATTTAGACTATCACTTTCATTATCAACATGAATATTGAAGTCTCCGACTATAATGACTTTATCAGTGTTTAAAACTAAGTCAGATAGAAAATCTGAAATCTGATCTAAAAATTGAGAATAAGGTCCTGGTGGACGATATAAGACCACAAACAAAAGTGGCTTTACTGCTTTGTTATGTGTATGAGGAAAGCTAAAAACTAGATGCTCAAAGGAACTGTAACTATTATTTTTTTGGAGATTAATTAGTAAATCGGAATGAAAGATAGTTGCTACTCCACCTCCTCGACCAGTACTTCGAGGGACACTAAAGTTTAAGTAGCTAGGGGGAGTTGACTCATTTATTGTGACATGGTCCTCTTCCTGCAACCATGTCTCTGCAAGACAAAACAAATCAATATTATTTTCACAAATTAAGTCATTTACTAAGAGTGTTTTTGAGGGGAGAGACCTTATGTTTAGTAAACCACTTCTTATATTAAAAACATAAGAAGTGATAATGTAACATCTATAAATTCAGAACAGAAGCAGCTGCTGCAGAAGGCAGAGCAGGATGTCCTACATGTTTTAACAGTGTCCTTTCTGAGACACTCCCATGTCTGCTAGTGTGGCGAACATAACTCAAAGGTTTTTGTAAACATTGCAGTTTAAAATATGAAAATGTTAGAGGTCACTACAATACCCATAGTTAAATAGATACAACTTTTAAGACCTGTGAATACACTGTCCTATGTTCTACCAAAATGGCAGACATGAGAGTGAGTTTTTGTGAATATTAGAGCCTGGTTGGGGTAGTGGGTTGGCTCACGTCCGAAACTTTCTCCTTATTTACAAATCCAATACTTGACAGGTATGCGCTGTGGATAAACAATCTTAAGAGTTAAGAAACAAGACAAAAAAAAGTAGGTACGTAAAAAATATTTGTTAGTACAAAAAGAAACAGGCATGTCGTGACATGTGCTAAAGGGTTACAGTGTACTGTTACAGCAGCTTTTTGATGTGTTTATGATAAGTTTTGACAAGAGTATCTAGCTAAGGTCGTTAGTTGGTGCATGATGTCAATTTGCAGACAATGAAGAGATAATCGACAGACATAAACAACATTCTTATTTTTAAGAAGAAAAGTATGAGAAGGAGAATAGATGGCAGGAGAGCAACAGATGCTTAGTGAGGAGATGGAGGAGAGAAACAGAAAGACCAGCATAACAAGGACACTGCTAGGATTAGTGACAGAATACAATAATGATGAGGAAAAACAGACAGCAGCAGACCAGGGATAGTCAGCAACATTGATCAAAGAAGACTTTGCAAAAGCAGGTGTTCAACATGTTCTGCACCGACAGATGAAGTTACAGTCATGTGGCCCTAATAATGAAATTGATGGCTACACTAGATGGTAACATCATCTGGAAAACTGTATGTTTTGTTTAGTGTGTTTCTAATGAATTACAAATCATGACATAATCACTTAAAGCTTTGGGATTCATGTTTATTAGTAGTTTCATTAGTCTAAATAGAAATAACTGTAGCCCATTACTAAAGCTATAACTGAGATTTATTATCATTATTATTATTATTATTATTATATCAGAATAACTGATTTTAATTCTCTGCCTCCTAAAATTCAGAATACTATAAATTAGTGAATGAAAATGGAGAATACATTAAAGTTGTTGGTATCTGCTTTTCCCAATTAACTGTTTTGTTTACGATACATGTACACTTTGGGCCAAATATAAATACAAAAAACAAAATTGTTGTGCAGCTCAAAATGTTAACTGCACATTATATCAGTGACATTAAATATAATACAATAAACCAAAGCACATCAGTAGGAGTTTCCTTAAGTCTTTATGATATTCTACTGGCCAGTTTACTACAACAGTAGAATGAAATTCTGAAATTATTGTTTATAGTTTTGTCGTGCCACCCCAAAATTTTAAGTGGTCCCATCTGGCCACCCCTATGAAAAACTTCTGGAGGCGCCACTTGCCTTTGAAATAAACTTTCATCCACAAAAGTACTGTGATGTTTTACAGAAATTATGATGTGTATAAAAGGGATATATTCTCTTACTCCTCAGTTACAGAAGGCATTCCGTCCACGGAATAGTAACTTAATAACTTACAAAATTCATTCAGTGATGTATGCTTTCATTCCATGGACGAAATGCATAACGGAATACATTTCGAGAGTCAGCAGTTTACGAAAAAAAAAACCTACCACTGACCCATCGCCTGCACCAATTATCTCCATTGAGTCGGCTGCTGCAGCATGACGACGTTAACATTACTCCCGGACTCAGCAGTGATCAGCATGCCATGGTAAGTTACACTTTTGTTGTAAGCAAATGTATTAGTGTTGTGTTGCATTTTAGTTATTTGAATAAGTAGCCTATAACAATATATTAATACGAATGAATGTATTTAACATGGACTTTTACATCTATGTTTAGACTTACAATTAATGTTAACCTAGGTTATTTTAGGCACGCAATTATTTATCTGATGGCTAGGCTAACATGCCTCTAACATTAACGTTACCCAACTCATTCGAGACCACATAGTTTGGAGATAGTATTTGTGAATAATAACAGGCTAATAATACCAATTACAAAAATAGCTCCCAACAATAGAAAACAATAGGAAACCTGCCCCCTGCCACTGGCTAATGTAACCCCCCCTCAAACAAGCTAATTGTCCATGCTATCACTGTTGTAGTGCCAACTAAAGTTGTTCAACAAACTGAACAAATCGGCTTCTTTTCAAACCACTTGTTTCCTTTGCCTACTTTCGCAACCGGGTGATAAGCGAGATAATGACCTTCTCCTGTTATTGGGAATTAATGGACTCAGCGGAGGCAATTCCACTGCGCGTCGGGAGTTTTTTTGCCCCATGTCCAATAATTCCGTATAACAGGACACCTAGACTGCTTTATCCCTTACATTGCATAGTAGTATTATACACCATTTGAAAGCTGCAACTCTTGGGAATCCAATAATGACAATTTTTAATGTACTATCTGTATAGTGGTTTAAATTGTCAGATTAATTATTCTATGTCGTAATTAAAAATGTCTCCCTCCCATTCCTCCGCTTTTGGTCCTATCCTGACTTCTGGCTGCAGTGTAGCTGCAGCACAATAAATTGATGCAACATATAGACCCTTTTACTGTATGTAAATACTGATGACGTAGATTGGCTGTCCGCTAATTTTGGTTACAAAAAATCAGACACACGGTAGCTTGTCAATGCAGATTGGCATTTTATAACGGAGTGTTTTAACTGGGATTGACGAGAAAAAAAACACAGATTGTAGTAGATCTGCAGTTGTGAGTACTCTCACCCTTCAGAGCTCTTGCTCTCCAAGACCATGAATGTTGTTTTAAAAAGTTAACATTATCCGACCGCTCCCGCCGATTTTGACTGACCAAGTACTCTTAAACTAATCTGATCGAGAGGCCGAGTATAAAAACGAAACAAAAACTGTAGGCCTATAAATCGTCAGATGCCTCTAACTACTGATCTATTGAATTGTCAATGTACAAGATTTATGCTGTATTCAGACCAAGGGCTTTGTCAGCATCAGCAACGTCAAGATTACATGTTAAGTCTATAGTGGAGGCTGTTGGAGGCTGTAGTCTAGGTGGAGGCTGTCTCTGCGGCGCTTTGTGAGCTTTGGTTCTGTCAACTTTTCAAGCTTTTCCTGCTTTTCAAACTTCAAAGCTCATAAAGCCAGCAACGCAGAAGTTCAGCCCTGAAGCGGCGCGTTAACCAATCAGAGCTTATCATTGTAGTGATGTCACTTGTAGAATTAAATTTTTGTAAAAAAATAATTCAGTGCATGTTCAAGCAGAGAAAAAATGGAGCCAATTTCAAGTTCTCAGTTTTATTTCAAACAGATTAAGATATTGCAGTTTACAGAAAAACATGCCCATTTTCTCTGGGCCAGATAAAGACATCTGACAACGAATGGTTTTCATGCCATAACGTTATAGACATCCAAAACTTCCCAAGATCTGGGCGTCTCTTCTCCCTCGGAATCTGCTCCAATCAGAACGTTTTTAAAAAGTGTCTTGACATCGACTGGTCCGTCCAAAATTACGCATTCATAAGATGGAAGTGTCCAGCTCAAAAGTTCATTCTGAGTTTTATGGTTTTATGGTCCCGGGTCCTCCCTACATCTGGCTTCCTAATCTACTGTTGTATCTTATTTTTTGGGGCTAATATCTTTAGTAAGAAGTCAGAGGTAAAAGTCTGTTTTTACCAATATTTTAATTGGGCACTTTTTGAGGAGCAGCAGAGGCCGTGGATAAATGGGGAGTATGTGTGACCTTTGAGGACCTCTGAGACAAAGAGTTTTATTGCAGGCTGTAAAAACAGGATGTCTGTATAGATAAGGATGGAGGCCATAAAGCTGGGAGTTTTGCTTAGGACCCAGGACAATAAACCATAAAACTCAGAATGAACTTTTGACTTGGATCCAGGAGAAAAGACACGTCCCTTATGACTGCATGATTTCTTGACATCCAATCATTGTTAAGACACTGTTTAAAACGTTCTGATTGGAGCAGATTAATCCTGGGAGGTTTTGGACGTTTATAAAAGTTATGACACGAAAACCATTCTTCGTCAGAAATCTTTGTCTGGCCCAGAGAAAATAGGGCATGTTTTCTCTGTAAAACCGCATATTTGTTAATCTGTTCAAAATAAATGTTAAGAACTGGAAATTGGTTCCTTGTCTCTGTTTTGAACATGCACTGAATTATCTTTTTTATCAATTTTAATTCATCAAATGGTGACCTCGACCGTGTGCAGAGTTGGACCAAGATCCAGTTATTTTTTAAGTTAATTATTTAGACGGACATGTATTTGCTCTATTGACAATTTGCGCAGAGTTGCGTAGTTTTTAATTCTGTTGATTGGTTAATCTAACATTGGGTAATGTTGTCATGCAAGTTAAATATGTTTTTTTTGTTTTGAGCAGATTAACTGTTGCGGGCCCGTTGAAGCTGCTCCCTTGTCTGTGTCTCTGTTCTGCGCATGACTGCGACCTGCTTTGCGCTCCGCAGAGAAACACCGGTGCCTGCTGGGAGATGGAGTTTGTTACTCTGCAGGACAATGGTGCAGATGGACCGGATGGAGCGGTCCCTTCAACGAATAAAATCGGAACCAAAGTGCGGATCGGGGCTTGAGAATTGGCAATCTCAATTACGAAAGGACGCTTTCGTAAGATTCTTCAGGGCTGGCAAACGGAAAAGATTGCAGCAGAGCCGGGGAGCCCTCTGTTAATCTGGACGGATTACCTTGTTGAAGCCGGCGTATCCCCAAACGCGCGATTGAGCCACGCAAATTGGGTTGTGAGTGATGGTCCGACTTTTGGTGTGGTCCGATTGAGGTTAGTGTTGTTAGGTTAGTTTTTAATAATATTGTAAAAGTACTGTGTTTGGTGTTTTGAGGTGACGAGCTGCGCATGTGCGTATGTGTGTGTGATAGTTTTTTACGCAGGCGCTTTGCGAGACGTGCTGGAGATGTTGCGTTTGTGTTAAAATGTTATAGTATAAATAATGAACTCGAGTATAATAAATAAATTAAAATAGATAAATAAATATATAACTGAATATGATGGATAACTGGAATTAAAAATCTATAAGAATTAGTTGTGAACATTTACAACAGGCCATCAGAGCGGACGCCTAAGCTAGGTGGTGAGATGGCGGAGCTACTTCTGTGGGATTTTCTGCTTAATAGCACGGCTAACATACAACAGCTTTGACTATATGTTTTGATAAATAAATTAGTGGTAATAGGTGGTTTTCTGCCATCTGTTCGAGTCTTTTGAGTGGTTTTCTGGAGGCCGGCGCCGGGAAATTTCTCAAAGAAGACTACGAAAATTGTAACCGACTGGTGTAAACCTCCGCGATAAAATAATGTACTAAGGTCTAAAAATCACCGCTTATAATGTTGTGTTTTTTGTTAATGGTTTTGGGCTGTAACGGACGTTGTAGATCCGGTGTTTTCTGTGCGGAACGGCTGTTTGGAAACATATGTTTCAGTCCGCGTGGGAAGAACAAGAGATTGTTTTGTTCGTGCCGGATTAAAGTTTGGTAAAGTGGTATAAACTGTGCGGAATAAGACCTGGCATGGCGGTATGTAATCTTCTAAAGTGTGTGTTGCGATTTTCTTGAGTGTTTTCGCCGTACGTTTTGTACTGTTTTAGGTTTCGTTTCACAAAGAGCTAACGGTAGCACGTTGCTGTAGGCTGCTGTGCTATGCTAGCGGTTTTTGCTTTTGTGCTGCATGTTCTGTGTGTTGTAAGCTAAAAGTTAATTTTGGATAGAAAGTGACTACAGACTCCTGCAGCCGATTGCCTTGTTAAGACTTAAACGAATTTTGATGTTGTTAAATTTTTCTGGTTGATTAGGATGTAAAACGGCCTCAAGATAACTGTTAAGATAAATTTTGTTTGCTACTCCCTTAGGCAATGTTTTAGCACGTTTTCTACGAAGGGCAATTTAAGGTGTTTCACATTTAACTGAACTGTTACAATACGGAGATTAAAGATTAAGAAGTACATGCTGAATTTAGTTAACTGGTTTTGCCAGAGAACGCTCAATTTATCACATGAGGAGAGCATGTACATTTATTGGGATAATGATGCATGTTACAATTAAATGCGAATGACTAAGAACAGTTACTCATGAGTCGATTCTGACTTGGTGAAGTTTTAATTTTTGATTTCATCTTTAAAATTAAAAAGAGGGGAGTGTATAGTAAAAATAAAAGTTGCATTTTTTTAATCTTTAATTAGGTGGATTTGTTGCTTTTTGATTGATCTAAGCAGGATTTGATTAAGTTGGCCTAAATAAAGATAAAGCTATGAGCAGTAATTATAAGAATAGAACGAAAAGCAAACGGTGTTAATTGGAAAGCAACAAACTGGTTTAAATTATTTTTTTAAGCACCGTGTTGAATGGTACAGAGAATGAATTCTTTCTGTGATTTAAATAAGTATCATTTATACTAAAATTATGTTTGGCTTATTTCTGATGGCTCTATAGACTTTAGAAATATAGTTTAGTCTCTGAATAAATGACCTAAAGGAGAAGGATTTTGTGGACACTAAATGCTTATTGGATTTATCAAATTTCAACTGGGGCTCAAGGAGTAACCCAGCATATTTTAATTCCGTTACAAATTGAATGTTTTTACCATGCAAAACAATACTTATCATAGTATATTTTCTAAACTAGTGGGATTTGAATGTTTGAGTTTAAAAAAAAAGAAAACATTAAAACACAGAGTCATCTTTAAGGCATCAGTTTGTTTTTAAACAGGCTGGGGATAAATTTGGAATTGGTCTAAGGATTGAAAGTAACAACTAAATTCTTTGGTAGATTTGTTAAAACAAAATGAATATCAGCGGTGATCGAAATGATGGTTTAATTTAGAAGTAAGAAGTAAATTCTAATTCATTTATTCTGATCGTGTAGAAGCAAAATGTGATTGGACCAGCTACATTGAAATAATTTTTACCATATATTTGAATGCACATTTTGTTTTGACAAATAAGAATTGGTTTTAGTTTTAAAGTTTAAGATTAATTTTTCAGATGTTATTCATTAATTGTTAGCTAGTCTACTTGATGCTGAGAGTAAATTTACATGTCCTAAAACATTTTAGAACAGTTCTGATCATAGAATAATGGCATAATATATCATTTGATTAGTGGAGACTCTGTAACTGACAATTTATTTAGATTGTTTTGATTTTATTTTCTTATTTTTATTTTTTTCTCTTTCTCTCTCAACCTTTATATATTTGGTTCGACTTGGATTCTGACCCAGGTTTCTGAACTGCGGTCTGCTTATTAATGAGAACTTTGGAAAATGTTAATTTGAGAAGCTGAATTAAAGAAAACGTGATTCAGTGGTAATTTATTTGACATTTGTTTAGAAGCTTCAATTCAATTTGGTGTTTATCATTGGAGCAACAAAAAAGAAGCCTGAGAGGATAATTGGGATACTGAAAAATGCTAGTTTTTGTTTTTATTTTAATGCTACTAGTTTGTGTTTAGAGAAATCTTATCTCTTGAACCTCTTTTATTGAATTTTTTTTTGTTCTACTGCTAAGGGGAATTAGACTACTATGTATCCTACAAAAATTTAAGAGGAGTTTTAGTTGCAAAAATCAGTTTGACTATGTTTGATTCACTTCACAGAATCGGACAGATGTTTTTGAAGTATGAAATGTTTTCATTATTTACAATCAGAATATTTGGCCAAGTTAGCACATTTGGGTTTGTTTAAAGAGGAATCATATAAGCAAAAGTACTTTGAATTTATATTGGATTGTGTTAAAAAAAAGTACTTTAGGTTTGGCAATTTCTAACAATAAGCAACCACCTGGTTACTTTCACATCAATTTGATCAGGGAATGAGACGTGCATGTTTTGCACTACGGTTTTAAAGTCCCACAGAAATATTTATAGGGAAGCTGTTTTGTCAGTGATTTAAATCTTGGATTTTTCTTTAGAAATATGGATAGAATTTGAAGTATAGCAAACTGAAGACTATTTTTGTAAACTATGTTGTGTTTATCAGTTAGTACGATTCTCTGATTTTGTTTTAAATATTTGATGTTTTTTAATTTTGATATTTTTTTCTGTCTGAGCCAGCTTGATAGAGATCCAGTACACTTAAGTGAGGGGGAGTTTGGAGACTGGATCGTTATTGGTAATTGCTCAGATGGGAGGAGCTTCACAGGTAACCTTGACAACACCAACAACAGTTATAATTGGAGGGGAACCTAGTTGGACATCTTTATCTCACTGTAAGTAGCATACTTATATTAGCAGAAATTATTAATTGATTAAAGGGACAGAGTCGGGGAAAAGTGGTGTGAAGTCTGAATTTCAAAGGGGTTTAGTTCAATATGAGCTATTTGTCTCAACCTCAGTGAAGCGAAACCAGGAGAGCCACTTTTCCATAGAGACTGTTTATAAGAGGGACAGAAAAAAGGGGATAGAACCTTTGCAGATGGTTATTGCCTTTATTTTTGTTATTGCAATGTTTTAGTGGTACTTTAGCAATATCTAACAGAAAAATCCAGCCTTTTTAAATTTTATTTTATTTGTCTATTTACTTTGTGAACAGACCACTAAACTTTGAAGAAAAGAATTAGTGAATGGTATCAATGCAGTTTATATCTGAGGAATAGACATTATGTTATGTTTGCTCTCAGACACCATTTTGTAGGACATGAACATAGAGCCTACTGATCTTACTGATTAATTTTCAGATATTTTACTCACCTCAAGGAGTTGGGAGACTGTTGAGACTGAAATGTATTGCCCAGGAAGGAAGTTATGGGGGTGATGAATTGAAATAAATATAAAATGGTTAAATCACTAAAAAAGAACTAAGTGTGTTGATAAAATATTGCGATGGTCAATCTTTGACCATCGCAATACCTTTTACACATGAGATGAAAGAGACATTTATCAAATTGACAAAATAGAGAAAGGCATTGCATTGATAAAGTATAGAATATAAATTGGATGAAGAATGCAGGAAGCATTAATTAAAATAAGCAGGGGAAGAATTAGAACAACAGTTTAATTAGACATATAAGGAGTAATTATCATTCATGTTGGAGAGAGCAAACCTATTAATTAGTATATTTTTACCAGAACTAATACTGAAGAAATTATAACTGATTAAAATAAAATTAAAATAGAGCCCACATAGGCAGTCTGAATAGGAAAGATATTTAAATTCAGCATTCGAGGAAGGAGACTAATGAATATGAAAATAAAAAGTTTAAATAAAACTTGATTTGAATAGGCTGAGAGGATCGACTCTCTGTCTGTCTTTTTCTTCCTCTAATTATATATATTTTTTTCTCTTTTTCCCATCCCGCAACAGAGACCCCTCAGATAACATTCTTGAGATGTAATTTATGTTCCTGGGGAGATAAGATGGGTGGGGGTGCGTGGGCTGATGACGGATAGTGCCAGGCGCCCGCCATAACTGCCAAAGAAAGAAAGATCTATACGACCAGCGCAGAAGTTCGCCTCTCTTGTGCTCTGCTCCCACACCGGGGGGCACCAGTGACTGAATATTTTCAGGGGTGAAGCGGAGGACACCCTCAAAGGAGCACGTTTCCTCATGCTGAGCTGAACTTTCAAGGACAATATGTGTGAATCCACTTGGCTGGCGTAAAATGGACAGTTTCTGCTGAAGACGTGATGATCAAAGACTGCTGATTCAATGTCAATGTTGCTGAACTAACCACAAGAGTTTCTGTTTTTCTGATCGAAGGTGGCCCTGGTTGCTTGAACTCTGTAACCCCCGTGCCTTCCCCAGAATTATCTCCAGGTAAAATACCACCATTTACCGGGAACAAAATTTGGAAGGAAAAACTGGGCCGATAGCAGGGGGTTGCTGGCTGGTGAGAGAGAAAAATTTTTTTTTCCTTATTTTTACGTTTCATCCATAGGGATGTACTAAATTTAAGAAAGGATATATTGTAATGGAACAGCTAAATCAAAAGTAAGTCAGAATTTTATTTGATTTCTAACAGAAAGAATGAATCAAAGTGCTTAACGGTTTAAGATAATTAAAAAGTTGAAATGGATAATAAAATAATTGATAACATTTAAAAGGAGGCATAGTAAAACAGACATAAGTGTCTTAAACTTGATAAATAAAATAAGTAAATAAAAGAATCAATTTGGGTGAACAAGCAAATGGATAGTAATCAGTTGAACTGTAGACAAAAAGTAAACTCTTGAGCCTGCTCTTGCTTTTAAATCCATTAATGAGGGAGGTGTTTTTGTTTAGTTTTCAGGAATAACAACGGTGTTGCACCAAAATAAGATGGATTTGCTCTAATCAGGGATTATTCTTTAATTAGAAGGGTGAAATAATTTCTCAGCACAATACAGTTGGATTAGATTGAAAAGGAGTGGATGTCCAATGAAAGAACAAGGAATCGGGAACTAACTTTTACCTTATATTTCAATGTTAGATAATGTTTATTTTTTGCATTTTAGATGGTGCATTTGTATTGTTATGTTATGAAAATGACATACTTGGTCATGTTGGTGTATACTGTTTCTATCAACATGGATGCTACATAAGAAGGAAGGCTGAGGTAACTGGCAGAAACTAATCTCGCCCACAAGAGGGCAACAGCGCCACCTGCTGTTAAAATTAACTAAATGATTCGTTCAAGAGGCATGTTTTTCAGGGGAGGAATCAGACTCCTTTCTGTGTCCCCCTCTCTCTTCCACTGCATTTCATCCAACTAAGTTCCTTTACATTCCTGGGATTTGGTCCTCAATATTATGCTTTCTGGTTCTAAAGTGAGATTTATATGATTATCATTACCTTTATGAGAAATTACTTGATTTAAAGAGGGGGGGGGGTACATCAGAGAAGAATGAAGATTAAAAAAAAAGTTTTAGTTTAAAAAAAAATTAATTTTAACATTCATGTTGACAAGCCTGGGTTGCTGAATGATTAACCTTATAGTCTGGCAGCCAGTACCTGCAATCAGAAGAAAAACAGGTGTGCAGCGCAAAAATAGACACAATATAGGTACAGTCACAGGAGACACACTATTGTTCATTATAGACAGGTTATACTGGAAGTTTTGCTCTTAGGTTGTTTTTGGGTGAGCCGTTGGGTCAGTCCTGTACAGATCTGACAACTCCGCTGGCTGCCATGGCACTGCTCCCTCTTCACTGAAATGGGCCATAAACACTTCTCTGACCTCCAATGCCTCCCTGGTTGTGTTGTTTGCTCCCATCTGCCCCACAGCTGGAGGTTGTGGTTCTCCACGAGCAGCAGCAAGAAAACAAGATCCCAAAGGCATCTTCCACCACCAGCCGAGCCCGGGGGAGCCGGTAGTTGAAGACCCGCTGCTGAGGGGTTAGGCCAACGCGTGGCCGGGGGGTCTTCTGTGGGGAGTTCTGGCTATGTGCTGGTCTAGGGGCAGATGAAGTGTACCATCCCGCAGAGCCTGACCAAAGGCAGAGTTGGTCAATATCCATCTATCACAGTTTCTGCCATAACCTCCGACATCTACGACCCTAAACCTATAGTTGGCATCCACCACAGCAAGGAGCACGAGGGAATGGTGCCCCTTGTAATTGAAAAAAAAAGAGCCAGAGGCAGGGGGTGCCTTCAAGCTTACATGTTTGCCATCAATCGCAACACAGCACAGAGGGAAGTTCCATTGCTTCTCAAACTCCTCCGCAATGGACCTCCACTCCTCTTCTCCAGGCACAGCCATGAACTCCTCCACTAAACCGTCCCAGATGGCTGTCACCACATCAGGGATGACGGTGGAGACAGTGGAAATGCCCATTCTGAAGCTGCTGGCTATTGATCTGTAGGAATCACCATTAGAAAGAAATCTGCAAGAACAGAAAAAAGGAAAATAAATCAGCAAATTCTGGTCGACAGATTGTGTTCATTTTAATAAGACAATAAATATTGCGAATTATTGTTCTACTTGTGTCTGTGCTACTGGTTTTCAGTGTGTGGTATTAAAATAGCACTCTCTCAATACTATCCGCAATAGTTAAAAACGTACGGCAACAGAAGAAGCCCCGCCCATGCGCTCTTTTTTGCTCAGAAGTAGCAGGATTTGCAAGCTTCAACATAGAAGCGTCAAACTAGATTCTTTGTGAGCTTTCCCTGTCGCTGAACGCACCATTAGACTGCAGTTGCTTGATTTGAGTGAGGACTTACGTGTTGTACAGTCAGCTGCCTAGTCAATGCAATGTCAATAGCAGTTGTTGATTGGTATGTCCAACCATTTTGTGTAAAATATTTTTATGACAGGTAGCACAGAGTATGGGAGTAAATATTATTCTTTTTTGCCGTTTTGACACCTAAAAACTCAACAGGAAGGCATTATTCTTCGTAGCCTTGACTACTTTTTCCATTATAGTCTATGGAGCAGCTCTTACTTCCGTTACCAAATGCCATTTGAGCGTCACAGTGACGTAGGTCCAAAATCGATCCATTGGGTACTGAAATATTCACAAGAATCCATAGAAATTGAATATTCTTTTTTCTTTGATCCAATATTAGGTTTGCAGATGTATAGTCTATCTTATACACAACCATTGAACCAACAAAGTAAATGCAAAAATAGAGGATTGTGTGCAATTAGGCCTCTGCTTTCAAAAGAGGTCAAGCACTTGAATCTAAGTCAAATTATGTGGAAACGGGGCCTTTGTTAGTAGGCGGTGTGTAATTTCGAGAAAAAAACTCAAAATAGGAGTGGGG
The DNA here is from genome assembly GCA_028564705.1 of Apricaphanius iberus. NCBI lineage: Eukaryota > Metazoa > Chordata > Actinopteri > Cyprinodontiformes > Aphaniidae > Apricaphanius > Apricaphanius iberus. Next base: position 20,218 of record JAPXFQ010002212.1, read on the forward strand.
TGACAATGTAAATATTTAACCATTATAAAACACACTAAACAACATATACAAAATTTCAAGTTTTAACACTAATGTAAATTTGCATAAATAATGTTTTTCCACAGAGACTCCCTACTTTGGGTAATGTTAAAGTTAGGAGAAGAAGGACCCCAGCAGGAAGGGAACGTGTTGTCTCAAAAGACAAAATTTGCCTTCCAAATGACTCCTCACTTGGAGATGGAAAATGGAAAGTCCCCAGAGGCGAAGACCGAGAAAAACTGTCTCTCCTAGGATTGATTGGAAAAATGCACATCAATTCAACATGGTACGCAGAAGAGATCATTGCTGAGATCAGATCTCTTTTCCAAGACAAATTTGATCATATAGATCAATTTGAATTTACATTTCTTCAGGTAAGCACATTACACTTTCTTTAACCAAAAGATACAAGGTGTGAGTCTGGCTGCACAGCGCACACTTAGGCCAGAGCAGGTCAAACACACAAAGTCAGAAAATAACACTGGTTTATGTAATTTAACTTTACCAGAGATATTTTATGTCACCGGAGAGGTCTTGCCCATTTCAGAGTCTCTACCTTGACGCAGTTACCAATTACCTATATCGCCACCAAACTCGGACCCACAGTCTTTATTGTCTTTCAGTTTACAGTCTGCATTTTGTCCTGTAGTGTCTACCAGGTGCACGTTTGCTGATCATTCCCCGAACCACTAATATATATAATATATATATATATATATATATATATATATTATATATATATATATATATATATTACATTTATGAAGATTGAAGTGTCAGATGACACCAGCACTGGCAGCATTTATCCACAAAGAACACAACACAGAGGTATGTATGTATTTAGAATGCTAATTACGAGTAACTGTATTCCGTTACAATTACTATTTTTAAAAATGGTACAGGGTGTCCGTGGGGTCTTAAAAAGTATTAAAAGTTAATAAATCAGTTGTGAAACAATTAAGGCCCTTAAAAAGTATTACAAAGTCTTAACTACAAATAAATATTGTGTAAACTGTCGGAGTTGAAAACTTTTACTCTTTACTACTTTTGCTGGATAAACTCCTTCTTCAATCAGGAACTGTTATCTGTATGTTTTAGAGGACCCGACGCTCCTCAGCGGAACCTTTTCAGAAAAAGACTCAGGGACAGAGAGAAACAACACAATCACACAACAGAATTCTGTTTTCAATGCACACCTGAATTCAGCTGGAGCCAGACCAAAGTCTGACTGAATTCTTGACAGGGGAGAATCTTTTATTGAAGTACAAACACCCAGAATCATAGTTGAACACCCCCCGTATTTTTTCACAGTTTAGACTCAGTGACCTGTCTTTCCACATACACATGAATGGTCAGCAGAAGAATCATAGTTTTCCCATACTCTGCTTCTCCAAGACCTTGAACACTCCGCTTCATCTTTGAGTTATCTTTCTCCTCCTTTCACACCCTCTTCTGCTTCGAAACCAAGTTTAATACACTCAGCTTTGTTCTCCTAGATAACCACCTGCGAGGCCAACACTGAGTTTTCCCACGATCACAGATTCACAAAATTCTAATTGAGTATATGACCCTTACATATGTATATGTTCTTACTACTTCACTAAATATAAAAATGTTTACCCAAATATATGTAAAGCATATAAAAGTATTAATATTCTTCAAAACTATCGCTAGTGACTTACAAAAACAAAGACGTCCTGGAGGGCTCAGCCTGCCAGTCTCAGGGTCAGGGACATATGTGTGACGTTCCACATGTTGCGATAGTGAACGTTGTACCTCTGTACTCCTGAACGCTGGAAATGTACGTTTTCAGACTCCTGGTTGGAGATGCCGTATTTTAAACAGTGGCTGAAGCTTGTTGCTGAGAACAACTGAGAGGTTTACTGTGTTCATACTGCAAAAAGATTAACGCAGCCTCGATGGGAAGCAACCAAGCAGCCAACTCCGGTGGTACACATTTACTTCTAAGCAGAAATGAACGTGTACAGCCTGGTACAAACATAAATTTTAGGTTTAATAGGTAAAGTTTTAAATTTGTAGCAATATCAAGCGGCAAGGAGAGCCAGAGGGGAGCAGTGAAGTAATATGTTTTCGAGAATCACTTTTAAACCTGCCCCGCGACCCGTGGAGGACTAAGCGGTTCAGAAAATGGATAGATTAGGGGAAATTAATTGATAATTACATCTTTCTTCAATACTCTGATTCAAACTAAATTGTTAGTAAAATGCCTATAAATAAGTGCCACAGTAATATTATTTTTACTGGTAGGAATGAGAGGGACTCCTGTTTGAACATCAACACAAAATACTTAAACCTAGCAGAGTGATGAAAATCACTTCCCCAAAATTCAGCATCAATGCTGCACAGCTCAACCTTTTCTGTCTCTTTACCTGAAAAGCAACTGTGCCTTATTTCACATAAGTATGGCAGGAGGAAGAAAAAGTAGTTCCAACCAAAAGGGTATAGTTTAGACAAGATCCTGATGTAAAAGTTACTTTCCACTGTATTCCAGTTCGTAATAAACTACATATTTACCCCAAATAAGTAATATATTGATATTCTAACATGAAACTCGATTCTAGAAAATAAAAAGCTGGTAACAGAGTTATCGATACTTCAGTACTGGCTCCGTTACTCTATTCACTATATAAAATCAACAGAAAGAAAATATTGGCCACAGAATTTTACAGGTCCGTCCCAAAAATAACTAACAGGCTCATCAAATTGTCTGATCCACTGGTGATTCTACTCTTCCTCATCTGTCAAGCAAACGTCATCATCATCATCATCCTCACTTGCAGAGGGACAGAGAACTTTACTGCTTTTACTCGCTTATAAGCTGTCTTTTTTCTCTCCTGTTTTCGATCGCATCTGCTATTATTTCCACTGATTTTTACATCCCTCCCACCTTGGTCACAATTAGCGTTGTGATGACCACCTTGCTTCCCGAACACCTTTCTCTCACCGGGAGAAGGTGATGCAGAGCTGGAATGTTGCTGCTCTTGGAGAGTCATGGCGAAACGGGACTGGCTGTTGCTGCGGGACATTTTAGTTTCACTTTCTCCCGGGACAACTGAACAGATCAGAGGTAAATATTTCTCTTCAGAATCTGAATAAGCCAATACTTCATCTTTATCTTTGTAAAACTTGCTTTCTCTATATTGTGACCGCAGTAGATGCACCTCGCGTCCCCCGCTCGCGGTGCTGACTTAAAGGCCGATTTACTCCAAAAGTTTCCATGGTAACACACCCAAAAAGGTGTCCAAGACTAAAAGTACACATGTCCGCCATCTCCTGGTGTAAAGCAGTAATTAAATTAGTGGCCCTATCTCCAGCTGTGGCTCGTTAAAGTCAGCAATGTTGCTTGTCGCAATACTGCGACTTTGGCGCCTAAAGGGTTAAATCGGGAAATAGATTGAGAGTCCGTGCGCACAGTTTAATACACAGAGGAAACAGGTTAGTAATTCATGCCCACTGTTTAATAAACAAATGGATGAAATGGATTAGTAATGACTAATTATTGGCGGTCTGTACGCTCGGCCCACAATGTGGATAGAACATGTTAGGAGCTATACCATTGGCTGAAAGTGAACAGCTGGCTAAGTGATTAATTTGATCGACAGGTTTCTTAGCCAATGGTGACATTAGTTGTCCGTCCACGTTAGGTGAGTCTCAAAACTCACCACACAGAATTCTCTCACAAATGCAGAGGTACATAAATGAGAAGTGGTGGGTTCATGCACATTCGGGAATTTGTATGATCTGTGAGTATATATTTGGAGCTTTTTTTCAAAATTATATTTGTGAAACAGCTTGTGTGCATTTTTTTTCTTCTTTTTAATGTGTCCTTTCTAGCAGTATGCTACTCAGAATTGGTGGAGTACCAAGTACAAGCCCAACAGTTTTACTTTCCCAAGCAGAGTATTACAGCTTCGCTGTAGTACGCCACTTGATGTATATGTATGAAAAATCTTTATTAGTGATTACTGTGGGTTCAATTTCCTGACGTCATGGACACTAAACCGAGACAAGAAGGGAGAAAGGAAGAAGGTGAAGAAAAGAAACCGGACCAACAGAGGCGCGAACCGACGACACAAGACAGGGAGGCAAACAAAGAACACAAGAAAACAACCCAGTCCTCCACCTCTGCCGGACGGCAGAGAAACAGTAATAGAAAACAAAAACAACAAACTGTACAGAACCAAACCAATAGTTCGGATCTAGTAGAATAAACTAAGAATTACACATTCACTACACACAAGCATGGATTAATGAACATAATACAAATGTTTCTGGTAAGCTCCTGTGAACAACTAACTAATGATGATAACCTCAGTTTAAGATATGCCCGTCCACACCAATGTCCCCACACCTATGTGTGTGTGCGAGCATGCAGGTCGGAATAAGGTTTCCCCATGCAAGTGATTGATAGCTGGTGTAAGGAACCGTCAATCCGTCCTACAGGAATCGACACAGACATGGAGGAGGCAAGAGATGTATGCATCCAGGGTCCCACAGAGTACAGAGGCCACAGGCGGATCAGCGCAGGGTCGATCACCCACCAAGAGAGGAGCAGATGGAAGCCCCAGGGGAACACCCACCAGCCGCAATGCTGGGGCCCGAGAGATCGCAGTGACGAGCCCACGGGCTCCGCCGGAAACCGGCTACGCCAGGGCGGGCCCGGATCAGGACCCGGAGGCCACGGGGACCAGGGGCACCCCGCCCCCCAGCGGGGCCCCAACCAGGGACCAACCGCCAAGGGCCCCCCCGCCACCGCAGGCAAGGGGGATCCGCAGCCAACCGACGGACAACACACGCCGCCGCCACCCCGGACCAATACCCATCGCCAACAACCCGGCCCGCCCCTATACACCCAAACGCCAGGGAGCCACAGCAAGGGCCACAGCGGATGTACGCCTTCCCCAGGCCGCGCCCAGCCGGCACCTGGACATCCATATCTTCCAGCTCCTGGGTCCAGATCCCGCGCCAAGATCAGGGGCCCAGCAAATGCCGGAAAGCCCCCCCTGGGTGAACAGACCAGCCAGCAGAAGTCCTGCAACCGGCAGGAGGCCTGGGCGCCAGGCACGGTACGGTCCACACCGATCCACCGGACGGCACCAACCTACTCTACAACCCCGGCACCCCCATAAGAGGTGCCCCAGTCAATCCAAGGAGGACTTTGGCCCGAAACAGCGGCCGCCCGACACACCGGACAACCCAGGACCCGCCAGACATGCACCAGGACCGAGCCGGGCCGCAACCGGGACCCCCGGCCCCAGGCATCGAGAGCCATCATCAACCAGTGGGCAGGGGCATCCATCACCGACGGGGAGGAAAGAAGATGCATCAGGCCAGAGAGCAGCCAAACACCCAATCTGACAGGTAGACATAGACAGACAGAGACTCTCATACGTACCCTGCTTGCGTACTCATCCGTACACATTCTTACAAATACAGGACATACGAAAAAAGGACGCTATACACTCATTCATACCCCCCATACATACACTATACTCCATACTCCCAGGCCCAGGGACAGACGCCCCAATAGAGCACCCTGCCCCTGCACCCAGGAGACAGACCCCTTCGCCCACCAGGATGGGGACAAGCAGACAGCCAAGGCCCCCACACCTGCAAGAGCAGCCCACCAGCCCAGGACCCCGACCTGACGGCCTGATGTTCTATCTGGGCTCCGACCCCTGATGGTCCAACGAACAGGGGTGTGGAAAGACCCCCCAGCCTCTCTCCCCCCGCTCAATGTGGTGTTGTTGCGTGTTGTTCTAATGTGCACTTAAAACAGAGGGGTGGGACATGGGAATACTGCCGGGTACCCCCATCTCCCCCCCCGGGCCCTCAGTGTCTAGATGCGTTTAAACAATGGGTGCTGGCACCACAGGCGAGGCCCCCCACAACGGGCCCTTATAAGGGGCCCCCCATGAGGGGTCCCGCCCCAAGCGCCAATGCGTCCCACCGCCAGGTCCGTACATGTGCGTTTCAAGTAAATGTTGCAAGTGTAAGTGTCTAAGTTGCTCAATAAAATCGGGACCCAGGCCGCCACCGGGTAGCGAAGACGGAAGCTCCATCCCGCACCCCAGTGACGTGCCCACGTCCCAAGGCCTTGTGAATGGTAGAATGAAGGAGCAGGTGGACAGAGGCTTGGGGATGGGGAGAAAATAACTGGGGTGACCATTGCCAACCCCAGGGAGCCAGCTCCCCTGCTGACTCCAATAGGCACCCCCGTTCGGCCCGATCCACCAGGGGTGGGAGGCCCCAGCACGTCCAGTCGGGGCCCACGGCAGCGGTACCCCCGAGCCCCATGGGGGCCCCGGCAATCCACCAGCCCCCATGCCAGGGGCATACCTAAATCCTTCCCAACATTCACACTGCTAACAAAACACATGTCACTAGACACCCAGGTTGAGTTTAGCCCCCCCCTCCCCCTCAACGCCCTCCCCCCTCCCGTCCCAAGCGCACCCCGTTAAAAAGAGCGCCTGTGCTAGATGGTAAAAAGCCTCCCCGCCAATAAGAGACGCCCCAGGCACCGCCAGCGTCCGAGGGCCCCCGCGCCGAGGCCGGAACCCGGCGCACCACCGACTCGGGTACCGCGGACATGTCGCGCCAGGCCCGTCAGCAGACCGAAGTCCCGGGCGGCCAACCCCCAGGCCGACATCCTCCAGCCTTGCTACTACCGCCCGATGGCCGGGAGGCAACAGAACCCAGCACCTCCACCCACCAGCCCACACCCCACCAACTGGTCAGTCACCGTGGAGGCCGACCAACACCGGCCAGAGGCCCCCACCTCAGCACCCCCCCGAGCGCTAAGACCAAGACCCAGGAGCCATGTCCAGTGTCAATATAGCCGATCGGGCCCGGAGACGCCGGCCACCCGCCGCGGCCTCTCGCCGACGCCCGGACGCGGCAAGGGGCCACCGGGGAGCAAGCGACAAGAACCAGCCCGGGGAGATGGAAAAGGCAGCAGCGCCCGCCAACCACCGGCCGACCACAGCCCCACCCCCCCACCCCCCAGCCGGCACCGACGGCAGCGGCCGCCCCTGGCCAAGCCCCAGCCAGGGCCCCAGCCGGGGTCACGCCGCCCCAGAACCCCGAGCCCCAGGCCCAGCCCAGACCCTCCCAGAGCAGCACAGCACCAGGCCAGTAACCCGTGTCCGCCAGCACGACCCCTCTAAGGCGCCGCATGCAGCCACTAGGAGTCACCACACAAAGCCCCCAAAGTCCCACCCCAGGCGAGAGTCACGGCACCTACCGCCCCAACCGCAAGCGGACCCACCCCCAAGGACCTCTCTGCAGTCACCACCAACCCTTAAGCTCCACATCGGCAACCGTGTCCCACAGAATGGAATCAAGGGCCCGACCCTACTAGGTGATGGAACTGATCAAGGGTGACCAGAAAGATTGATCAGATGTGGAGGCAGATGCCGTTTCTAGACCAATGTAATCCAGAAGGAGATCTCTATATTGATTAATATTCAGAGTATTTTTATTTTTCCAGTTCAAGAGGATATTTTTCTTAGCAATGCATAAGGCGATGTGAAATAATTGCATAGACTTTGTATCCATGGTAACTTCATCTACATTTCCCAGCAAGCAAACTGTGGGAGAAGGTGTGATATTACATTTCAGACACTTTGATAGATCTTCACATATCTGGTACCAAAGAGCATGAATATAATTGTCTGGTAGATTGCTTGTACATTGTAAACAGGTATCAGACGGCGTATAACCCATCTTGAACATCCGTTGCCCTGTATAATGCACTCTATGAAGGATTTTATATTGTATTAATCGTAGATTAGGATTCTTAAGAAATTTAAAGGTTCTTAATTAAATTTGAGACCAGAGGTTTTGGTCTATTGAGATGGACAAGTCCATCTCCCATTTTGAAATAGGAAGGGCTATTGATTCATCTATTCTATTTAATGTTTTGTATATTTTAGATAGCAGTTTGGGAGGGTTAAGATTAAGGAAGTCTAAAACTTTTCCTGGAATTTGTAAATCAACTGTATTGAGCCTAAATTTATTTTTTATAATTGATTTAATTTGTTGATATTTTTAAGAATTTATTCTTGTTAATTCCGAATTGTGTAACCAATGTATTAAATTGGATAAAGGTTGTTCCATCAAATATATGCTCCAGGTATTCAATTCCTTTACAACTCCAGCCTGGAAAGTTAATCATGCATTTTTTTTGTAAGATATCCGGGTTATTCCAGATGGGTGTACGCCTGCATGGGACTAGTGAGGTCTTTGTCATTTTAAGAAATTCCCACCAAGCTGTCAGAGAGGAGCTGATATTAATACTTTTAAAACATTCATTTTGTTTTATATTTGAGCTAACAAAAGGTAGATCTGAAAGTTTTATCTTATTGCATAGTGTCTGTTCAACATCTACCCAGCACTCATCGATATAACTGTGTTTTACCCATCTTGATGTGTATTGGAGTCTGTTGGCTAAGAAATAATGACGAAAGTTTGGTAAGTCTAGACCTCCTTTATCTTTAGACTTCTGTAGTGTTTTTAAGCTGATACGTTGGGGTATATCTTTCCAAAGAAATTTAGAAACAGAAGAGTCAGAGATCTAAACCAATCAGGTGATGGTTTGCTTGGGATCATTGCGAATAAATAATTGATTCTAGGCAAAACCATCATTTTTATTGTAGCTACCCTTCCAATAAGTGATATTGGAAGGGATTTCCATCTTGCCAGATCATCTTCCACTCTTTTTAAAAGTGGGATGTAGTTTAGCTTAGATAAGTCTGACAGTCTTGGTGAGATATGGATACCTAGATATGTAATATTTCCCGACCGGAGCTGTAAAGCAACAGGACTCTGGTAAGAACAGTTGATTGGAAGGACTGTAGATTTTAACCAATTTATGGAATAGTCTGAAACTCTTGAGTAAGATTTTATTAACTCAATTACCTGATACAAGGAAGTTTGTGAATGCTGTAGAAAAAGTAGTACATCATCTGCGTATAAACTGATTTCATGTTCTATTTTGTTGCATTGTATACCTTTAACATTATTATTTTGCCTGATTGCTGCTGCTAATGGTTCAATAAAAATAGCAAAGAGGGAGGGAGAAAGTGGACATCCCTGCCTGGTACCTCTCTGAAGAAAGAACCTTGATGATGTTTGAGTATTGGTCCTAATACATGCTGTTGGTGAGCTGTATAATATTTTTAACCAGTTTACAAAAGAATTACTGAATCCGAATTTATTTAAGGCTGCAAATAAAAATTTCCAGTTAACTCTATCAAATGCTTTTTCTGCATCTAAAGATAATATATTGGTTTGGACGTTTTTACAGTAGGAATAATGTATTCAATCTATTAATCTACGTGAATTTGTTGAAGAGAGCCTACCTTTTATAAAACCTTTTTGATCAGGGTGGATTATTAGAGGTGTTATTTTCTCTATCCTTCTTGCAAGAGCTTTGCAAATTATTTTCAGATACACACATTGATAAGAGAAATGGGACGATAACTGGTAGGAGACATAGGGTCTTTTCCTGGTTTTAATAGAAGATTGATGTAGGCAGAATTCATGTTTGGTGGTATTCGACCATTTTCCTTTGTTTCCTGTAACATTTTGTAAAATGTTGGTGCCAGAATATTCCAGAATTCTTTATAGAACTCTGCTGGAAATCCATCTGGACCTGGAGCTTTATTATTAGGCATAGATTGGAGGGCCTCCTGAAGTTCAGACACTGTTAGCGGTGAATCCAGGGCCTTTGCTTGACTGTCTGAAAGTTTAGGAAGAGTTATTTTATCCAGAAATTGTACAATATCATTATTTGAAGGGTTTATCTCTGGTGTGTATAAAGTCTCATAAAATTCTTTGAAAGTGTTGTTTATTTTTTCAGGGTCATATATTATATTCCCAATTTTGTATTTGATTGCAGAAATAGTTGTTTTTTATTTATTTATTTTGAACTGATTAGCTAAGAAGCTACCTGATTTATTACTATGTTCAAAGTTTTCTATTCTAAGTCTTTGGATTAAAAACTGCGTCCTTTATTAATAATTTCATTTAATTCTAATTTTTCTTTCCTTATTTTACTTAAGCTCTCTTTATCCAGGGAAGGTTCTAATGATTTAATAGTTTCTTCTAATTCCTGAACATGTTTATTTTCTGTTCTCTTTTTATTTGATGAGAATGAAATTATTTTACCTCTAATCACAGCTTTGCCTGCTTCCCATAGAGTGGATGGCGACATACCAGGGAGATCATTAAATTCCATGTATGAAGCCCATTCTTTTTCAATATATTTAATAAATTCTTTATCCTTAAGTAATGATGTATTAAATCTCCAATTTTTATATTGAAGGGTTGCAATTTTATTTGCTAAATTTAAAGAAACAGAGCGTGATCGCTGATCACTATAGGATGTATCTCAGTGTCTGAAATGTCATTCAACAGTGAGCTGCTGACTAACAAATAGTCCAATCTAGAATAAGAATGATGTACGTTTGAGTAAAAAGTGTATTTTCTGTCGTTGGGATGAAGCGATCGCCATGCATAGCAGAGTCCATAATCGCTCATGTACTGTTTAACTATATCTATGGATTGCCATCTGTGCTGAGTCCCTGCTGTACTGAGCCTGTCTATTTCTTCATTTAGTCCAAAGTTGAAATCTCCCCCAAGAACAAGTGAGCAATCCATGTGATTAGCCAGAACCGAGAAGAAAGTATGAAAGAATGAACATTTGGACCATATATACTAACTATACATAACTTTTGGTTATTTATAAATAGTTTTAATATTATAAATCTACCTTCTAGATCTGTAGCTGTGTCTATTACTTTAAAATTAGTATTTCTATTTATTAATATTGCTACTCCTCGTCTAGAGTTATAGCATGAAGAAAATATATTAGGATACTCTGATGTTTTTAAATCATTAGCTGTTGAACTTGATTTATGAGTCTCCTGTAGTGAGACGACATCTGCCTTCAATCTTGTACGATGGTTGAAAATCTTAATCGTTTTATCTCTGGAGCTAGAGCCACGAATATTCCATGTTAGAAATTTTACAGGATTAACAGAGCTAAGATAAACCTTAGACTTTTACTATCGCCAAGGATGAATATAGGTGTAATTTTGGTTTGTCCATGGAGTTGCCAGAAGCAGAGATAAAGCGAGGCAAATAATGCACCATACAGGTGTGTACAGAATGAAAGTATGATGGAAAAACATGAATATGCCATGATAAAAGTCTGTGTGTCTTAGAGAAAAAGGAAAAAAGGTGATAAAGAGATTTGGTGGTACAAATGTGAGAAAGAAAAAAGAGAAAAAGAAAAAAGAAAGAAAACAAAGCAATCTAGTGCACAGCCCTGCCCCTACCCACATTTACAAACAAAAACAGCCTGCTGAGCTGTGCTTTTTTAAACTATAGGTGTCTGATAAAGCTAATTCTGTCTTGGCTCTGTTAAATATGACTAATAAAGCCAAGGAGTAACCTTAGGGTCCCTAAACAGCTGACCGTTAACATACAGTTTATCCACACTAACCGTAGCCTTACAGCCCTCACTGATACGTTTTTTTCTAATTGGAAATAACACGCGTCTTCTGTCCAGGATTTCTTTCGGAAATTGATCATTAACACTGTAATTCGTCCCCCGCAGCTCTCTCCCGCGTCCTTTGACGTGTTCTTTTTGTTTAAAATGTTCAGATTTTGCAACAATTGGTCGCGGGCGGGTGTTGTTGGGTTTCTTACCTCCGAGCCGGTGAACCCGATGGAAGGTTATGTTTTTAACCGTGTCGCCTGGCAGTTTCAGCTGGTGTTGAATGAACTTTCGCACGGCTACTTCAGCATCTTCCTCAGCCTGCTCTGGTATCCCCGTAAAAACAAGATTGTCCCTCATTGATCGGGCCTGGATGTCCAGAATAGACTCCTTGAAACTTTTGTTTTCTCCAGACAGCTGCTTCATCCCATCGGTGAGTTTCTTAACATCTTCTTTTAGTGTTTGGTTTTCTGTAACTAGCGAAGCTACTTGTTGTTGGCTGAACTCCAGCGATTCCCTCAGAGCCTGAAATTCTTTATGCAGAACCTCAACCAGCGCGAGACGGGCGTCCAGGCTGGTTAGCTTCTTGTCTATTGAGTCCAGGATGTTGCCGTAGCTTCTATCTGGCGAGTCGGTGGATATGCTAGCCTCCGAACGAGTGCGCTTCTGCGACGGTGTGCTCGTTGTTGTATCCTAAGCAGGTTTCCGTGACTTACCCATAACGATGTTATCAAAGCACTCGTCTAGGTAGCACTCCAGCGAATCCAATGTTTCCTCGTCCAGGTTTTTTAGAAGAAAAAAAAAAGTAACTTGATGGTTGGTTTAGAAGCTGCGTTTGGTTCAAAATGATTGCCTTGTTTAACCTGACTTTGATTGACTTTTGATTGTATACTTTACCACGAAACCGCCATGTTCACCTATGCACAGCTCTCGCGAGAACTCAGCAGCTCATCCTCTCATCCCCCCTCGTTACTGCATGTTGATAAAGGTTAAATTGGTTGTAACAGCTGTCTGTGTGCATTTCTGTAACAGATTTCGTGCATTTTTTAAAGAGATTGTGTGCCTTTTTGAAACAGATCGTGTGCTTTTTTGAACCTCATTTTCTGTGTTTGTGAAACAGATCGTGTGCTTTTCTGAATTTATATTACAAGTGTTTCTGAAAATTATATTTTTGAACCTCCGCGTGTGCATTTGTGAAACAAACCATGTGCATTTCCGAATGAGCATATACATTCGTGAAAAACCCTGCTTGAGTTTATTAATAATGAGACTTTTCTATCTCTATATATGCCTCACCTGTTCCCTTGTCCATTTATATGTTGTGTTCAGTCTGTTCAAAGGCTTTATGCTATCAACATTAAATCAGCCAACTACTGGATCAGCTTTGGATTAAAGTTTTCTTTTCTTCGCTCTGGATCCATAAGAACAGTAAACTTCTGTAACATGCCGTTGGTCTCAAATTAGTTGAATCGTCACAGATAAATACATATTTAAATCATACATTGATATACTTGGTTTTACCAAAACGCATACCAGAAGCCTCCAACTGCCCAAAGTTTAAGGGCACAACCAAACCTCTGAAGCTGACATCTTCATTGGTTGGTTTGTTTAAAATAATGAGATGAAAAAACAGCTTGTTGGTTGCTTCACTTTTCTCACATCTCTTTTACTGTCCTGTAAAACGGCTTACGGGATACCTCTCGTGAAACCAGGGACAGAGGATTCTGTAAAAAAAGACCACACGAGTTTAAATACATGCAAAATAAAGCACATGTCCAAAACACTCCACAGGAATTAAATTGTCTGATTTTTATGATGATGAACTGATATTAGAGCTTATGAAATTAATCTTATTGTTCCAGAGGCTCCAGGAGGGCTCGAAAAATAAAACATGCATTTATAAATGAGCAATCTCGATGTGTGTGGGCAACAAATAGTACAGCATCTATAACTCTCGGCTGAGCAACAGATGTGTCTTAGATTCACCAGATCTCCGCTCCTATTCTAATGACCCACAAATCATAGTCAACAATGACCTCTGAAATTGTTCTGTACAAAATATTAACACTGATTTTCTCAAGTGTTCAAATACTTTTGTGCAGCACTATAACACAAATTATTTAAAAGTCATGCAACATGATTTTCTCAATTTAAAAAAAAATGCTCTCACACAGTGGAGAAGCTCCAACAAATTTTAAACCCCTCTATAATTTCTGAGTGGGAGAACTTGGAAAATCCCAGGTTGTTCAGATACTTATGTTCCTCACTATATGATTAAGAGAAGAAAAAAAATGTTAGGAAACCATTTGATTAGTTATTTAGAGGTCCTAAAAGCTTGCATTACATCATAATAGCTTCTACCCACTACTTGAAACCCAGAACTTCATAACTGTGCACCAACCATAATATTCAATTCACTTGCACTGATATAACACAACAGATGTCATCTCAATATAAAGATAGTTACTTACTAACATAATAAACCGTGATATTATTTATCTGGTATTTATCTGTGGATGGTGGATAAACTCTGGAAATATGTTACTATAAACAGTCAATAAATATTTACCATACCAAGCCATTAAAATGTGATGTACACAGGAGATCTTAAAAACTTTTTTCACTTCGTTTCTGAAGCTTCAAAGAAAATGTGCTTCTGATTAATAATGAACGCACCTGGTGACGCCATGTTACGCCACACAACAGCCAGCTTATGTCTTCTCAACTGGCTCCTTCTAGCATGTATTTAGGATGTTCCAAGAAAAGGTATTATTACTCCAAATATATTGAATAGTAGTATTAGGGTAGGCACAAATAGCCCGCAAAATAGACCATAATTGTCGCAATTCAAGTGGTCGACTCTAAACAATGGGGCGACTTTAGTTATTTACATGCAATTTAAGACTATTACAGACATGAACCTAAAGCCATTTACATATCTACAGGGTTGGTATGTAAACTATTAGCGATATAATATCTTAAAAAAGGCCAGTTATAAAATAATTTGAATAAAACTTACCTTAATCCCCCATGAAATAAAAAAGAAGAAACGCAGGTAGGATGATCTGATGACAGTTTTGCTTAGTCAGCCGGCTGTGACTTAAAATCAAAAATATTTTATCAGTCAAGCAAGGATCCGGTTTCCCACTCAGTGCTTTTATACAAGGGAAGTACAAATTTGTACCATTTCAATTTTATGAGGTACATACCCTTCAGCTTTGTAAATTGTCAGAGTTAAGCTAATTACACTGTGTTGATAGGGGCTCACATCTACAGTTCACTTATGGCAACAGTCGTCAGTGTCCTGGCTACTGTTACAGGACAAGAATACAAGAACTTCAGGAGACATTGTGGAGAAAAATTAAATGTGGCACAGGTCTGTCACACTCCTTGTAATCGTTACTTTAGTTAAGAGATTCACGTTGCGGCCGAATAATTTTGTTATGAATAATTCATTGCTCGGACGGACGGACCAGTTGGTGACACTTATAAGTCTGACCCATTTCAGTGTAAGACCAGTTAGTCTAGTCTGTTTCATTACAGAGCTTGGTTAAATCTTTGTAAGTAATACATTATATATATTATATATTACAGCGTAATATACATGTTTACGTGAAGTAATTAATATTATGATGTAAAGTAATTGCTTTATGATGTAAAGTGACTACATCAGTTAAGTGTGCTAATGGCTAACCGTTGGCTAACCGTAAACAGCTGACTAACAGCTGACTAACTGTAAACAGTTGGTTAACCATTCGTTTGTTTAACTTGACCAGCCTCTGCGCTTGGTCACAAGGCCAACAGATTTACTTTCCCAAGCAGAGTATTACCGCTTCGCTGTAACACTCCACTTGATGTATATGTTTGAAAAAATGTTTATTAGTGATTACTGAGGCTTCAATTTCCTGAAGTCACGAAACCAAGACAAGAAGGAAGAAAGGAAGAAGGTGAAGAAAAGAAACCGGACCAGCAGAGGCGCGAACTGACGACACAAGAAAGGGAGGCAAACAAAGAACACATCCCAGTCCTCCGCCTCTGCCGGATGGCAGAGAAGCGGTAAAACAAAATAAACAAAAACAACGAACTGAACAGAACCACACCAATAGTTCAGATCCAGTAATAAAAATAAAGAATTACACATTCACTACACACAAGCATGGATTAATGAACACAATACTAATATTTCTGGTAAGCTCCTGGTAACGACTAACTAATGACGATAACCTCAGCTCAAGATATGTCCATCCACACCAATGTCCCCAAACCTGTGTGTGTGCGAGCATGCAGGTCTGAATAAGGTTTCCCCATGCAAGTGATCGATGGCTGGTGTAAGGAACCGTCAATCCGTCCTACAGGAATCGACACAGACATGAAGGAGGCAGGAGACGCATGCATCCAGAGTCCCACAGAGCGCAGGAGCCGCAGGCGGACCAGCGCAGGGCCGATCACCCACCAAGAAAGGAACAGATGAAACCCCCAGGGGAACACCAAGCAGCCACAATGCTGGGGCCCGAGAGATCGCAGGGACGAGCCCAAAAAACCCTTCGATGGAATAAACTGGTCATTCAGTTTATTCAGGTAGTCAGCAACGCCAGACCATGGTACTGCCCCCACATGCTTGTACAGTAGGCCTCGCTTCTTAACCTGAAGCGCCCATCACTCTGGAAAAGGGAAAATCTGAAGTCAGACCACATAACCTTCTTCAATTGCACCAGAGTCCAATTTTTAGGCTTCTTAGCAAACTGAACCTTATGTCTTTTTTGTTTGCCTCATTGATTAGTGTTTTTCTTACTGCTACACAGCTGTTAAGTTTAAATCACTTGAGTTCCCTTTGCATAGTGCGTGTGGAAATGTTCTTACTCTCACTATTAAACAGTTCTACTGTTGGTTTTCTTCAGTTCGATTCCACCAGACATTTAAGGGGGGGGGGGGGTTATTATGCTTCTTACAGGCACACATCACCATTCTAAAGAACAATCAAATGAAAATTTTTTGTGTTTTAATGGACGAGTGGACAGTCTCCTTTTTTGTCTTTTTCCTAAGTAAACAAAACCAAGCTTAAGCCCCATCTGGTAAGAGGAGGAAATGGGTGGAAAAGGGGAGATAGGTGGGAGCAGGCATTTCAGCACTCCCAATAAATACCAGCAGAGACTAAAAAAAATATTCAACCATAAGTGGATAAGTCAAAGCAACACTTCAGGCATGTTTGTAGTGAGAAAATAACATGTTATCAGGATGTTACACATAAAGTCAATTTTGCATAATACCCCACTGTAAGTAATCGCTGATCGCAATCATCAGGGATTGTTTTCCAGCCACATTTCTCCCTCAAAGACGATGGATCCCTACTATCCTTCCACTTTTAAATAATGTGTTGGACAGTTCTTAACCCAATTTAGTAGTTTCTGCAATCCCATGAGATGTTTTCTCTGCTGTATGCAAGCCAATGATTTGACCCTTCTCAAACACACTAACATCTCTTACACGACCACGAGGTGTGTCATTCGACATAGTTGTTTATGAAATGAGTTGCAACTTATTACACCAGTTTGGGTAAAATAACTTGTCACTAACCTACAATATAATCACCTTTGCAGTAATTATCCAATAGGAGGCTCGTACCTATTTGCTTAGTTAAATCTAGCTGCCAACTTTTTTTTTGGCCAGGAAGTTTACATCCAGCAGCTGCAGCAATATGTGAGGCAGCAACTGATGAAAACTGTAAAAAAGATTACTCTTGTGTGGTCTATACACTAGTTCAGTCAAAAAGTAATGAATAATCCCAGTGATTTATCCAAAAATCTATTGCTATCTATCCCTTCCTGTTTTTTGTGTGTTTTTTTACAATGCTCAATTTTATAGCTTCAGGTAATAATTTCAATTTTCACCAGAAGATACAATAAACACTTTGAACTTCATGATGTGTGTGAAACAACAGGGCAATCTACATTAGTTAAACCCAAAACATGCATAAAAGTGTTAACAATAGGATTTGTTCAGCTGCAACATTAACTGGTTCTCAAAGTTCTCAAAGCCAATGCATGCTCTTCTTAGTCTAAAGATCAGTCCTGCAACACAAAACAGTTTTTCACAGACTGCTGACACAGGAAGTTTAGTATTCCTTGCCCACAGAAGCTGAAAGGCTTTTGATCTTCTGAAGAAAAAGTTTTCTGATGCACTTGGAGGTCAATGCATCTGACTCTGCTTTGAGCAGTTCTGTTATAGATTCCTGAAAATGATAAGATGCTCTGCCCCTTTACATTCTCCCATCGTTTGTCTCCTTATGAACATAATTATGATGTTGGAGATAGAAGCTTTGGCCAGGTTAGCTTTCAATGAATAGAAACACTGGCTCAAAGGGGCAGAACATCCATTTATTGAAAACATTGACCATCTGGATAAATTCTTATGATCAGTCCAAACTATTTATTGTTTGGAATGATACATACCTAAATACCTTTAAATACCTCTAATAAAAAAGGATCATGCAAATAAATATTGTTAAATGGTCTTAAATATCTCAATAGGCCACTCAATAGGCCACTGTTATCCCTATATGCTTATACTTGTGGCATGCAACAGATTGATTTTTTAATTTAAACAGCTGATTTTTTTTATCGTAAGTATTGTAAATATTTGTGTGTACATTCGTCTACACGCTGCCTACATGCTCGTCTACACGCTGCCCCACACTGGCATGTGCACCGTTATACATAGGACAAAATTATTCCTAACTTTAATAGATGCTGTAGAAGTAGACTATTGCTTTGCATAATTAACTTACAAATATTGCATATAGGGTAGTAATGACATAAAGCACAGAAAATATTTAGCTAAGGTCAAATTTCAAACGTTACACAGAGCCCTGGGAACAAATTTGCAACATTAATTCTTAATTTTTATGTTAATTGTAATTTTGTCCTTTAAAGTTTTTATTTCTTTCCAAATAAAACAAATACAATTTTAAAGAGATGCATGAAACGAAGCGGAAACTGCATGCTCTAGCCAACTGCTCGCAAGCAAAGCATGACATATTTTAGCTTGTACTGCGCCATAAAAATCACTGCACATTTGCCAACAGTACATAAGTTACGATATTTTGTCAGTAACCAACTGATAAAGTTTCAGCTTACCTCAATATGCTTTTTTTCAAATAAAATGGCCAGTTTTTAAATGCCATTAGCTCATGTTGCTTGGGAAGGGGAAGTTTAGAGCGCATTTGGAGGCAGTTGCTTTTGCAACTTTTCTGTTTAAAGTTTTTTTATCCCAGAGTGGCCTTCATTTGACAGTAGACAGAATTTGAGCGGGAAGGGAGGTGAGGGAGGGCATGCAGCAGAGGTCAACTGAGACAGGACTCGAACCGGGGACGGCTGTGTTGAGGACTGAGGCCCCTGCACATGGGGCGCCCGCTCCAACCACTATGCCATTTCGAAAAATTCTTCCAGGTGAAGCCAGGGATGTGGAAAGGGTGGTTGGTCTATCTGGCCATTAGTTTACTTCACGACTTAGCATGTTTGCCTATCTGCTACAGCCATCTTAAAAGATCACAACACACGTGTGCTACGTCTTTGCTGGACTGTAAAGTGGTTTGTGTCATCCGCAGTGTATGATGGATTATGGAAATCAATTAACTTCATGGATTCTGGTCCTCTTCACACCTCCTTCAGACTCTGGAACCCTTATGTCCAAATGACATGCAGACTTTCTAATAATCTGAAAAGACTACTTTGGACCACTCAGGGATTCCAGTTATTTTTTCCTTAGCCCAGGTAAGACACTTTTGTCATTGTTTCTGATTCAGAAGATGCTTGGTAGGAGGTATACAATATGTTCAATATTTCTAAAGCATGTATTGGTTTTTTTGTGTGTGCAGTGGCTCGTGACTACAGCCAGTCCACCCGTTGTAAATCTTCTTACCCTGATTTTCTTGGCAATCGTCTCAGGTTGTAGTTATTCCTATTGCATCTTTTCCTACCTCAATTTTCCTTTCACTCCATTTTCTATAAATATGCTCGGATATAGCACTCTGTCAACAACTTGATTTTTTAGGAGTTAATTTATGCGATATTTTCAATCCTTTTGGAGGATGTCAATGTCAGGAGTATCTAATATGATTGGTCTTGATAAGGGCATTACATGTCGCTTATACATTAAAAGCCATTTTTATCAGTATTGTGCAATATTGTAATTTTTAAATATGATGAACTTTGGGTTTCTAATTATTTTTAAGCTGTAATCATAAAAATTACAAGAAATATAGGCTTGAAATATTTCACTTTATGTGTAATTAAGTTCCAAGTTCTGAAATGAGCGAGAAATATTTTTGATGTTTTGATTTTTAATAAACTGTTCCCAAAAATTAAAGGAACACTTTTTTATTGGGCCTGGCATGAAATTAATTAAACCTGTCTGATAATTTTCTGGTTGGTTAAGTAGCTGAAGGCATCGTTAATCACTCTCAGCTGTATTGGTGTTCATGGACTTAACAGGTGCACTACATTGGCAACAATTAGAAAACCCTCAAAACAGGATCAGCTTTACATGTGGAGGTCATTTTAAGTTTCTCCTTCTTGTTCTTTTTTGGCTAGTTTTGGCTTGAGTAATTATCTCTACTGGCAGTATGAGGTGATTCCTTAACCCTACGGAAGTTGCACAGGTTATCCAACTTCTCCAGGATGGCACATCCACACGTGTTGGAGCAAGAAGGTTTAATGTGTCTCCCAGCACAATCTCCAGAAAATGGAGGAGATTTCAGGAGACTGGATGTTATTCTCGGAGAGCTGGACATGGCTGTAGAAGGTCCTCAACCCAGCAGCAGGAACGATACCTAGTCCTTTGTGCAAGGCGCAACAGGCTGAGCACTGCTCGTGCCCTACAGAATGACTTCCAGAGTGCCACTGGTGGGAATGTTTCTACCGAAACAATCAGGAGCAGACTTCATGAAGATGGCCTGAGGGCCCAAGGTTCTGTAGTGGGCCCTGTGCTCACTGCCAAGCACTGTGGAGCTCGACTGGCATTTGCTCAAGAACACCAGAATTGGAAGTCCGCCACTGGCGCCCTGTACTTTTTACAGACGAGAGCAGGTTCACCCTGAGCACCTGTGATAGACGGGAAAGAGTCTGGAGAAGACAAGGAGAATGTTATGCTGCCTGCAACGTTGTTCTACATGACAGGTTTGGTGGTGGATCAGTGATGGTCTGGGGAGGCATATCCATGGAGGGACACACAGACCTCTACTGCCTAGGAAATGGTGCTCTGATTGCCATAAGGTATCGAGATGGAATCCTTGAACCCATTATCAGACCCTACACTGGCACAGTAGGTCCTGGATTCCTCCTAATACACGACAATGCTCGGCCTCATGTGGCAAAAGTATGCAGGCAGTACCTGGAGGGTGAAGGAATTTAAACAATTTAATGGCCTTCATGATCCCCTGACTTAAACCCAATAGAACATCTGTGGGACATTATGTTTTGGTCCATTAGACGCCGCCAGGTTGGCATCCTTTTGTTCCTAAGACATTGCCCTGTTGTTATTTGTATAGATATCCTACTTCATATTGAGATCTGATGTATCTAATGTGCTTCTTTAAAGTGCTCATTTAATTTTTGTGAACAGTATATTTTATTATATATATATATATATATATATATATATATATATGTATTTGTAAAACAATACCGGTATTACACGCCACTATTATAAGATGAAACTATTTTGAGTTAACCATTAATAGGCGATAATTAGTCTGCTTGTTTTGGTTTGCGCATGGAGTAGGTCTACTTCAGTCTCAGCGTATTTAATCGGCGAATATGCGTAAATACCCCCTGATTCTTTCCGCAATCTATTTTGGCTTACCCGGTCACCGGGTAAAAGCCTCTAATTTAGGTTAAAGCGTATATTTTAAATTCTATAACGAATCTAATTTTGCATACGCCCTATATAGAAACAGAGCCTTTGGTCTCAACCTACTTGATTAGAAAATGTGCGTAAAAACTCTCCGATTCTTTCGGTCTATTGACTTACATTCTCCCTGCCCTAATATAGTAACAACATCTCTGTTCTGATTACTTATAGTGTGCTACGACTCGTTTCAGCTCTGGATACTGTAACAGCCTAGTCTCACAACCTTTTAAGTAACACATAGATTTATTCTTATTTATATGCAGATACAATAGATGGAGCCAAGAAACTTCCCTGAGTTCTGCTCATCTGATTGATCTCTTCAGAGATTGTCCAATTCGTGTCACTTGAACTATAATGACGATCTAACAACCTTCTATATAACCATCACAGATGTTTTGTTTAAATAGGCTCCACTGAGAAGTTCCTGAGGCGGGTATTATGGTCGCTCGCGCCTCCCCAGCTGATCTTGGAGACCCAGACATCAATCTCACCGTCACAATGTGAAGACAGATGCCCGCAAATCTACTCAGAACCAGGGCCCGCGCAGAGTTGATCGAATTTAAGATGCTGGACTTACCAATACGGTGTCACAGTTACGGGATGCAGGCTAATTACGTTGCAGGGTGGCCGTTTTGTCACCTGAACACAAAGCCAGGCCCACAAGTCAACCGGCTCTTCTGTCCACTTGTCCCCGAATTTGAAAATTCCTGACCACTACGCTCAGCTAGTGCTGCCGTTCAGTAAGTCGGTAGCTGGAATGCCGCAGGCCGCACTCTTATTCGGGACCCCAAGCAGGGGCTCTTTATAAGACTTTCTTACAGAATTAAGTTAATACCCTTTAAAAAGACTTGCTTAGAAAAAGAAGGTAAATTAAAAAAGTTTTAATCTTAACTCAAAAAGGATGACAATAAAAAGTTCAAAAACTTACAATAGCAACAGCTAAGAGTCAAAGTCTCAAAGAATCTGCAAAGATCTAAGCACAGGAAAACCTAAAGTCCCTGCAAAATCTATCTTAAAAACTCAAGTCTAAAAAACATTTGTTCGGTCAACACATTTATAGGCTGCTCTCCGAGGTGGGTCGTGTCTTATTGCTCTGACACGTGAAGATCTACCACATCTTAAAAACAATACATCTTATCTTATGTTATTACAGCAGGCAATCTTCTGGCACTGCATCTGCTGACAAGTGTTGATGCTAATCAGGAGTCGTGAGTTGCAGTCATGAGAGGGAGGAGGGAGCTTCCCCCTCTGGACTGCTGGTTCCCACACACATTTAGATATACAGAAAATAGCCTAATACTGATAATATATTCTAAAGCACATATACTTTATAAGCACACAGGATTATATATGTATATATAAAACATTAATAAATGCAGTTTATAAGAAAGACATAAGACATAAGGAACTATTTTGGAAGTATTTTGTGTCAGGTATGATTATTGCACATAACAGTAGATTAATGTAATAGGATAAATTAGATCTGCCTGTTCTGTCTTACACAGTCCTTTCTTACTTTATTAATGCTTGCAGGGTTAAAGTGTAACTTTGTGACCTTATACATGTTTTAGACAAACATTTTTTTTTCTAAAGTATATGCTACCTTTTGAGAACTTTTTTCAGTGGCTAGCACATTAATCCATGGAAAAAACAGGTTATGGAACTTGGTTCTGTTATGCTCCATGTGTCATCATTAGTCTCCTGGAATAATATGGGACTATTCTTCTGTCCATTATTGCTGGAAACAATTGAGATTTGTCATGATCAGTAAACGCCTCTGAAGAATGAGGTGTATCCACACACGTCGCAAATGTGACACCAATGTTTTCTGGCTTTAGTAATTAAATAAGGCAAAGCCACTCTCTTGATGTAATCCGCCATCTTGTAAACGAAATCCCCACCTGTGCGCTGACATACTGACTTAACGCGTTGACGTGGAGTACAAATGTGCAAGCAGTAGGGTTTTAAAATTAAAGCATCAACTTTTTGGAGAGTTTCACCATTTGCTCCATAAGCTGCGTATGGATGAGGTTCAGTTTCAGCGCTAATTCTGTCTGTCCCACGGCAAGTTTGACAACCTCTTGACTCGCATCAGTGCTCACATAATGTACGAGGACACCAACTACAGGCGCTCTTTTCCTCCTGAAGATCGCCCGTCCGTCTGTCTTCGGTTATTGGGTATTTTTTGATTCTTGAAATGTTTTTTTGCTAAACTACTGAAGCTCAGACATAATATCTGCAAGATGGATACAATGTAGGATGGTTCTGTATTCTATTTGTTCTTATAATCTATTGACATAACTGCAATTTTGCAGTTATGTCAATTCTAAAATTCTAAAATTATGTCAATTCTAAAATGTAAAATTCTACTTACCGAATATGCCTTTTTCAATTTGGTTCTAGTTTTTCCACACACATAAAACATTAATATTAAAACAGCAGATACAGGCAAATAAACAAATTGCTATATTAACATGCAGCCAAAAAAAAGCCAAAGGTAACGACATAGCTGAATGTATATTTAGTGAACAGTGAACAGATAACCTCACTCCTCTGTCCTTTCTCATCTCCAGCCCATTTTTTAAATTCCCACTGCACTTATCTTATGGTGTAGCAAGTATTAAAAATTATAGTAGATAATGCAGGTTTCTTGCCACTGGGGACTCCTACAGGACCATTGCAAGCAGGTTCAGAGTGGGCATTTCCACTCCATCATCCCTGATGTGCTGACAGATATTTGGGATTGTTTAGTGGAGGAGTTCATGGCTGTGCCAGGAGAAGAGGATTTGAGGTCCATTGTGAAGGTGGTGCTATAGAAGGGAAGCGTGTCACTTTAAAGGCACCCCCCCCAAAATCTGGTTCTCTTCTTTGAATTACAAGGGGAACCATTCCATCGTGCTCCTTGCCGTGGTAGATGCCCATTACCGGTTCAGGTTAATAGATGTTGGAGGGTATGGCAGAACCAGTGATGGAGGGATCTTGGCTAACTCAGCCTTTGATCAGGGTCTGTGTGATGGCACACTCGGTCTGCCTCAAGACCAGTGCCTGCCTGGAGCAGCACCTTTCCGCTGCTCAGGCATTTGATGCGTTCCCTCCCTGGACGTGTCGGCCTAACCCCTCAGCAGAATGTCTTTAATTACTGGTTCTCCTGGGCCCGGCTGGAGGTGGAGGATGCATTCTGGATCTGGTATGCACAGAGGAGAATGTTTCGCCGCACACTGGAAGTCCCTCCTGAAATTGTGGAGACGCGTGTGAAGGGAACATGTGTTCTCCACAACTTCATGAGGATTTTTGGAGATGGTCAGGTATCTGTAGTGAGAGGAGCTGCCGCTGCTCATGGAGGGAGACCCCTTCCAGCTGTGGGGTGAATCGGAGCCAACAACATGACCAGAGAGGCAGTTGAGAAAAAAGAAGTGTTCATGGCCAACTTCAGTGAGGAGGGGGCAGTGCCATTGCAGCTGGCAGAATAGTCATGTCCATACAGGACTGACCCACAACCTCTCTTTTAAGAGCCACTCAATAAAAAAAACTAAAGAGCAAAATTTTCTGAAAATTCCCCCATCTATATTTACTATATTATTTTGAAGTAATTCTTTTATTAAAAGAAAGTACCAGACCAAAGTATTATGTTTAAAAACATGTATCATAAAAAATGACAAACATATATACATAAAAACAAAAAATTAAATATATAAAGAAGGAAGAGAAAGGACCTTGTTTGGAGGAAGTGCAATGAAGGGGAAGAGGCACACAAAGGAGTCTCCATCCTCCCCTGAAAAAGGTGTCAGGTCAATCTTTAAAATTACTAATTTTTCCAAATTGGCCAAATTTAGTGTCAAATTAATTCTTTCAAAAATCAACTTATGAATTTGAAATTTAACAATTTCTCTTTCTGGAGGTGACAGCCTATTCAGTAGAGGATGAAGAGAGACAAAGAAGTGCTAGTCCTCGTCCATGCTTTGTGGAGCGGGAGTTGATGATTCAGACCAGGCCATGATTGCATCAAGCAGCTCGTGCTCAAACTTGGATGGCTTGGAGGAGTCCCTCTCCCTCAACCTCATCTTTTTTTTGGCAGGTCTTTAAAAAAACACAGTAGAAAGATATGTTTAAAATGCCTACAACTATGTTGAACAAATCCACTAACATGTTAAAATTGTGAGCATCATTTAAAGTATGTTTGAAAGGAGGAGTGTCTAGAATTTTGGTGTATATACAGACATTTTATTAAGCAAAATTAGTGTCTGGGAACCCAAACAGACAGATTAACATCTTTGAACAAATCCTACTTTCACAACTTTTATAAACTGAACTACACACATAAAGGTGCTAAAGCAGACGAAGGGCCAGGTTGGCCAGATGAACAACCAGCAGAAGAGGAAGGGCCAACGGACTCTGGCTCAGCAAGGGCGCCTGGCTCATTTTTGCTGAATCTTTCATAACAGAAAGGAATGTTATTCACCTATACCAACATCACAAATACTTCTTCTACTGCTAGCACTAATAATAATAATAATAATAATAATAACCATAAAAATAATAATAATAATAATGATAATAAATAGCAAAACAATAATGTAGTTTTCATATTTAACAATAATTATTTTCCTTTTTTACTACTCTTCGTTTACTACTCTCTCTCTCTTTATATTATATACATATATATACATACATACATACACATATATATACTGTGTATATATATATATATATATATATATATATATATATATATCTAAATGCCCAGTTTGAACTGTGCAATGTAGTACAAAATAAGTAGTAAATTAAGGTTATGCAAAACTCAAAAGTCTGAAGCACGGTTTGGCTGATTAAAAAGGGGAATAAATATGATTAATATCATAATTCTGGTTACAAAAAAACATTCTTTAGTCATTTAATAAGCATTGCTGGGTTTCATATGACGTAGTGCTGACGTCACAAAATGCAGATGGGGGGCAGGAAGGAAACGCAGCTGTCTGTACCCCATTCACTCTAGCGTCAACATGCCTAAATGCTGTGCTGTGTACAGTTGTAGCAACCGTTCGAACCGGGAGAAAGATAAAAGTTTTTTTCGTGTCCCAAAAATGGTCAGTCACAAAGAACCGAGTTTTAAAAAACTCACAGAAAAAAGACACCAACAGTGGATACACAATCTCCGGCTAAAAACAGGAGGAGCAGAAACGGACAACGCTCGACTTTGCAGCGACCACTTTCTAACAGGTAAGAATGTTATGGTTTACTAACTCATATTTTCTATCAATGTTTTTGAGTAGATACTTAGAAAAAAAGCCACAAGAGCAGTTAAATGGTTTATTTTACATATCCTAACGTACCACAAAAGAACATGGAGTGCTACTGTTGCTAGCTGTTAGCTTAGAGCTCTAATTCGGGGTTGCATACCTTGTTTTACTTTTTTAGGTTGTCGTAGTGCAGCCACTGATATTTATTCCCAAGACTGGGCACCTACTGTTAATCTGGGGTACCAGAGGAGTAACGAGAAGCCCCAAACTGAAGCATCACGCCAGCGGGGGGAACGAGCCCAGGCACGGAAACTCCTCTGCACTGATATTGAGGAGCAGGCTGACAACTTTGATGATCTTTGTGATGAAGAGCTGTGTTCCAAAGGTTAGAAGCCATTGTTTATTTTTAGCTTTTTATTATAAATTTCCTAGAAAACATTAATAAGTAGATAATTATATGGATGCAGACGCCGAATGCCAGACAGATCTGACCATGGTCGACCTCACCAGGCTAGAGGATGCTGTGAAAGGCTACACATCTGAGACCAGCAGCCTAATGCGTCTTAGATTAAATCTGCAGCTCCAAGATCTTGCCTACCGTTTTAATGTATCAAAAGCTACTGTATCTCGAATTTGGCTAAAGATGATTCATCTACTCCATGAAAGGGTAGAATTCTTAGTAGAGTGGCCTGAGCGAGAAGTAATACAATCAACAATGCCAATGTCATACAGAAAAGCCTTTGGACTTAATGTTGCAGTGATACTGGACTGTTTTGAAGTGTTTATTGAAAAACCTACCAATTATTTGGCAAGAGCACAAACCTGGTCCAATTATAAGCCCCACAATACAATCAAATTTCTTATTGGTATTGCTCCTCAGGACTATGTTATTTATATTTCAAAAGCTTTGGGAGGGAGAACTACTGACAAACAAAAAACAGAAGAGTCTGGTATCTTGAACAACCTGATACCCGGAGATGTTGTCCTTGCAGATAGAGGCTTCACTGTTGAAGACAGTGTAGGGTTTTTCTGTTCTTCTTTAAAGACACCTGCTTTCACAAAGGGAAAAAAACAGCTGTCTGCTTATGAGGTTGAAAAAAAAAGGAAACTTGCAAGTGTCCATATTCATGTATAGAGAGTAATAGGTTTAGTTAGGAGAAAATATCAGAATTTGCAGAGCAGGGCTATGCCTATTGAACACATGGCAGTCAAATCAAATGATGCATTAGTTGACAAAATTGTATAATCTGCTGTGCATTGTCCGACCTCTCTGAGTCGATTGTACCTCTGGAGTGATTCATGTTCATGGAATCCTTTTTTTGTGTGGAACACATGTTTAAAGTTTTAATTTTTGTACATGTGTTGCGAATCTTCTAAAACTTTTTTGAGCTGATACTGACCATCATTGTATATATGCATTGTTTGTCAACATTTGTCATTAGTTATCCTGACATTATTTGCATTACTTGCTGTTAACTTAAATAAATCCAAGTACTTTTTTGAAGTTGACTCATCTTGTAACATTTATTTCTTTACTACAAAAAAGTTTATACACTTTCTTTATACACACTCTTATTTGAAACGTCTTAGAATACATTTAAAATGCACAACAAAATACAGATCAATTCTAACAAATAACTTCAGTTTATAAGTTTATGTACAACAAAAACAAATATTAGGTGTATATTTAAAAAAACAAACATCTGGTTAGATTACATTTGATCAAAAACTGATTTCAAGAACTTTCTACATATTAAGCCTTTTTTTTCATTTTTTGATTTTCTGGAATAATTAATCACTAGTAACTTTCTGTCCCAAGACTTCAGGTAGCATGCAATGCGAAAAGTACTGCTGAGCTTTGGGAACTGCAATATCCCACAGCTGAGCATCAGGCAAAATTCTCTCAACATAGATGTCATTTTCATTCCAAATCACAAAATCACAATATCGTACATCCACAATGTGAAGCTGGGCCTGAACCTGATAATAATAAGGATGGTTCCTATCCAGCTGCACAGCATCTCTATCCTTGATGAGACAAAAGCCAGGTTGCCCAGCACACCTCCTCAGACTGAGTTCATGCTGTTTGCTCTGTGGCCACTGAAGAAAAAGACAATGAAAAACCGACATTGGAAAATTTATTATTTCCTAAAGGATGCAATGTAACAATGTTTCGTTAAAGATTGTGTACCACAAATTCCAATATATAATCAGAATGAGAGCACATGTTTGTCTCAGTAAACTACATGTACTCCAAAGTGAGAAAGCATTCATCTGTTCTAGGTCTTAAGGATCTGAGGTCTCAGTCACACCCTTGAGATCTAATCCAAATTAATGTTTTGTAATGTAACCAAAGCAGGAATAACCCAACAAAAAAGGCATTCCAAATCTTCAACCACATGTGAAGTATGCAACCAATATAGTCTATAAAACTTTGAAGATAAAATCATTTTAAAATTCAAACTGAAGGGATAAAGAAATGCACTGTGGCAGTAAAAATCTAATCTTTACCTTGATTTCACACACCCTGGTTCCATGGCACTCACACAAAACAACTCCATCTGGTGAGGCTCCCATGTATGGCCACTTTGAGTTTAACCACAGCCCACTATCCATACAGGAAAACCCTTCGTGGGCCATACTTTGCAGTTGTTAGTTTTGTTTGTGGGCTTTTGCTTCAAATTTAGTACCATATCTGCAAGACTAAAAAGGAAATTAGAAACTGATATAATGCGACAAATTATTCCTGGTGCACAACATTTATTATTGAGTTGAATTATACCCCTGCCTGAAAAAAACTCCCAGTGAATGTAAATATTGCTCTTCCCCTACGCTTCCCTAATAAATACCTCATTGCTGCTGTAGTTACTTTTTGAGTCCCTGGGTAGCATATTGACTTGATCAGAGCCTTGGATGGTATTTCATGATTGCTCTGTAAAACTTGCTTTAGTTTGGAGGCTGTTATCCTTCCTGCTCTTTGGCCATACTAGATAGTGGATGATCTGTGGGCCCTGGTCTCCTCCTCAACTACTTTTATCTGGGATTCACCAAGTTCCTCGAAATCCCTGCATCCTGCCTGTAGCTGTGCTGGAGATAGCTGTACAGTCTCTGGTGTCCGGTAAGCAAGAAGACATTTTGGTAACAAGGAGAGAGACTTGGGGACAAACTTTCTGTAATATCGTGCCCTAGACATCAAAGCAGCACTTCCTGGCAAGTTTTTTGTGCAGTGTCTCAAAAAAATGCACGTATGTCTCAGAATCTTTCCCTACTTTTGGACAATTCTGGAGTTCTGTTCAGTGACTCTCAGCTGTTTTGCCTCCAGAGGTGGATCCAAAAGAAAAACAATTTTTATCTGAGTTTTGTAGGATCTCAAGTTCAAACCATGTAAATCTTTTTACTACAGCTTTTATTTAAGGAATAAAAGTGATTTACAAAAATTCTACCTGTCCTCCCTGCAATAGCATCATCTAATTTCCTCTTCCGTGACCTTGCTGATGCAAAATCAATCTTGGCAACGGGTGCAGCTGGTATCTGAAGTTATGAAAAATAAGACATACTGACCCTAATATTATGTACAAAATAAAACCATATTACAGAAAGTATATCAATATACCTTTTTGATGTGTGGCATTAACCAATTGCACTTTTCTGTTGTGCATGAGTTGCCCTTCTTCATCTTCACCCCAGCCTCTGTTGCAAAGAGAATCGCTCCCACATGGGAGCAGGATTCTGACAATCTGAAAATAATAAAGCAACAAAATCAAAACCCATACTATCTAATCAAGAAATTTTCACTAACATACATTTTATGTCCAGGATTCCAGATGAAAATGCATATCTTCATCTGCAATTCGTGGACAAAAAAACGTATTGTTTCTCAGTAAAGAAAAAATAAAATAAAATAAAGAAATAAAATATTACTCACCCAGCCATACAGTCACAATGTGCTGTGATAATCTCCCCACTCTCTCTGGCCACAAACCGCATTTTTAAGGGGGTTTCTGTGGATCTCTGTGAATGGTTGACCTATATTGGAGAAATGACTTATCAATATAGGCTAAAAATAAACATTCTAAAATATGGGTTAACATAGGCAAAATACATTATTCACGAGTAGATCCGAGCACAAAAATACTTGTTGCTAGCATTAGCTAGAGACAAAATAATTCTAGGCTTCTAGGCTTTTGACCGCTTCCATTTGGCTAGCAGTTTAATAAGACGTCTGTAGCACTAGATAGTTTGTAATGTCGATTGCCTCGACACCGGGTAAATCCTCCAGATTATAAGATAACTCTGATTTATTTAAATTATATGGATCAAATCCTAACGTATTAAATTTTTTTTCGTGATATCGCATCCTTGCCGGCCCATTCAAAGCCTCAGCGTACTCGCTGTCATCCATTGTGCTGTGTTTTGAAGCGGAGCAAAACTCTTCCTGCCCCCCGTCTGGAATTCGGGCGTTATCCTGGTCATGTGACTGAAACCCAGCAATTGGGTAAAAAGAAAAACATCTCTTAAATTTTAAAGTAAAACAAATTTTAAGCAGACTAAAATATATTACTCAATTTGACCACATTCAGTAAGTGTTACACAAGTTTGTTTATGATTTACATAGCTGCAGCGTGGAGTGTTCACAACCTACTCTCAGGTGATGTTATTGCATCAATCTTTTTCTCTTTTGTTTTGCATTGGATAGAGCATTTTGTGCTGACCAATCGGAATCGATTCGGTGGGACTAACGGTGCGTTGCTAAGAGAGTGAGCATGAGAGCGAACTAGGCAGGTCAGAGCACACGGAGGAGCTGAAGTGTGATGACGAGAACGGAAAGCGGTCCTATGCTTATGCTACAGTTAATGTAGAGTTGCCGATTTGTAATGGATTTTTGAGAAGCATGTAAAAGTGGACCAGGAGCCAATGTTTGGACCCGCTGGAGTTTCCCTGTTAAGCCATCTGCTGTGACCTGTGAGAGTGCTGTCGTGGAAGACCTTGGCGGTCGCGTGACCATCATCTTGCCTACTCATCTGTTGGGCTGCACATTAAAGGGACTCCCAACACCTTTCCCTTCCCAATTTCTTTCATTGTGTGTCCAGGTGTTCATTTCATAAATTTTATGTGTATATGAAGGGTCCAAGGAAGGACAGGACAGAGAGGTACTTCCATTTCATGACATTCCCTCCCTCTGCTCCACTCTTCCTTGTCTCTTTCTCCTTTTTTCTCCTCTGCCTGACATACGTGTCTCTCAATGTCTTCCACTTTTTGCAGATTTTGTCTAAACACACAATGGGAAACTAGTAGTGCATAATTAGTATGGTAGGGTTTGGCTAGAGTTAGCTAACATAACGAGAAAGTTGAAAGAAAATTTTTACCTGTGTACCTGGCACTCCAATATCCTCCGATATCTTCCTTCACATAAGGTCCAGATCTCCTCCTGTCTTTGTAAAAAGACAAAGACTGGCCATATAATTCATGGACGTTACATACAGTGATGATTAGTTTATCCCTCATTTCGAATTAATGACTTACTGATTCATGCATTAATGCCGTAATGACGTCTGTACTAAAACAGACGCTGATTGGTTGTCGCCACACGTTTGCTGCCCCAAAGCTCAATTTACCCAACTTCAGGCACCGTCTGAGCAGCAGCTCTGAACGTGCTGAAGCCTGCTGCGCCGACACACGACTTGCTGCGTAGCTGCTTGCGCAGCTTGACGCCCACTTACTGTGTACGTAGATTACCATAGATTTTTCATGTAATGTAGCTGTCCTTCTACCTGGATGCGCTGGCTTGTGGGAACGCTCCATAAATGTACAGTTGTCTTTAGGTCCAGTGTTTCAGTCAGGTCTGGACTTTGACTAGAAAATGACAACAACTTGAAACCTTTTCTTAAATTCACAATGGCACCCAGGTCAGGATTTTAGCCAAGTTAAACTGATATATCTTCTTTTTTTAAACAGTAAACCAGTGTCCTTAATGTGGTTGGTTTGTTGGTGTCTTCCTAAATAACATATTTGTTTAAATTCACTTATTCATTTTCCCTTTTTTTCACTCATTCATTTTTAATGCTATTCAATTTGACTTAAAGTTGTACTCATAGAACCAACAATGCTGTTTTTTTTCCCTTTTCAATACCATGTCAGTGCTGAAAACAAATATTGTTTTAATTCCTAGTATGTAAAAATTTGAACAAACTAAATGTATATCTTCTATACTGTGCAGAGCTGCTTAGAGCTGAGACAGATGGACAGACATAACCTTATCCTATCAATCTGCAGTTTTCTTCTATGTTTCATTTGATCATATATTTACAACAGTATATATAGACACATATAGATAGATGCAGACTCAGTGCCAGCAGCACTGAGGCCTCCTCCTTTTCCAGACCTCCATCTGTCTCTTCCACGCCCTGCCATGTTTGATTGACAGCCAGGCTTAGGTGGAAATAAGGAGTGTTACGAGGGAGGGAGTCAAAAAGAGCATAATTGAACAAAGAAGGCAATATTTTAATACTATTTTTTCGTCATTTGCATTTTATTTGGTTTGTAAGATTTATCATAAAAATACCTGAAGATTAAACTGACCTCCAACCTTTGGTGAGTCATGTCAAAACACTGAATATTGAGCAAGCAATGTAACAAAATCCACTTAAAGCTGTAAATGTAAAGATGTCTAATATGTGATTCTTTACATAATCTGAACCTTTTGAATACAATTCTACAATGCTTGTCTGTAGTTTTGACAATACTTCAGTGCATCATAAGAGGTGAGGTAAGGTGGCTCGGGTATCTTACAGAACCGGCATTGGGCCAATTTAGCTGGGGTAGGGGCACAATTTATTTTTGGTGGGCCAATTTATTTTTATTTTTTTACCCATTAGCTCCCGTTGGCAGTGTTTTACATATTTCCAGTTCAAAACTGCCCTTTTTGACACTCTTAAGTACATATTCAAATTATACATTATTTAAAAAGGGAATGACTGAGATAGGTTTTGGAGTTTTTCCGAAACAGTCGCTCTGTTCTAGATCTGTGGTCAGGACATTTGTTTCATTCTCCAAAAGAAACACAACTGAGCCACTGTCACAAACCTCTGTGTATCGGCTTGTTTATATGAGTGAGCCAGCTTCCTTAATAAAAGATTTTTCTCACTCAGCAGGAGGCTGGGGTTCAGTCACGCTGATTCAGCAGGACATGAGCAGATGTCGCCAAACAACTGCCTTTGTAAAAATAAGAAGAGTTGTTCGCAAACCAGTTAATGATAGCAGAAAGCACAAGCCCGTGTTCTTCCCTGTCAGTTCTCTTTTGTTTCTACTCGTCGCTGAAACTGTTGTCACACAGAAAGAAAAAGTATGTAAAGTCCAACTCACCGTTCTTAGCTGCACCTGTACATCCACAGAGCTATCATCTCGATCAAAAAAATATATATTTTATGTCCAATTAATGTACTCTGTGGTGGAGAATTTAGTGTTATGATTTATCTGTACTTTGTAATCAAATGTGACGCATGTTTACTTAATGTTGTAGTATTAGTTTGAATGTTTAGTCTTATTGAGTGACGCCTTTACCTAAGTCATGGTCAGAGAGTTTTGATAATGATAGTCTACATCCTGTTACCATAGAGATGGCTCTTCGACTGGGCATCCTTAAAGGTCTACAAAGTTCACAGCTTCCTAATCAAAGGGAGAAAGGCGCCACAAAGTCTCAGATTTTCACCCTGAGAGTTGTACTTTATCGAGTAGAATAGATAGACCAAGGTTGCTAGAATAATATAAGCTTGTTGTTGTAAGACCGAGACAGGTCAGTATTTTGCATTCTACTGCGATGTGATACTGTCCTCTTGTATGATCAGTTCAAATCATATTAAAACCTCCAAAACGTTTAAAGGAATCTCATTTTATTAAGAGTCTAAAATCCGACTACATACTCCAATAAAGTACTTAGTCTGCAAGTCTTCCTCAATCCAACTCCGCTGCCAAAAAACCTTTGTAAATTCCTTTCTTGCGTATATTTCTCCGAATGTATACAACATGACTACCACTTAACATGCGCTTAGTAGAGCGCTTCTTCTTCTTGACAAATATTCACGCCTGACAAACAACAAATTGGTACCTTACTGCCACAAACTGGTAAGAAGTGTTGACCAGAATGTCATTTAAAGTGATAGTCTGGACTTTGTAAGAAAAAAGAGAGAGAGGGATATTATTTGAAAAAAAACGACCCAAGCTCCCTCCCCCTCCATTTCTGATTGGTCTTGAAGCCGCGCCTACTTTTCCGTGCACGCGCAGGTTAATGGGCAAAGACGTGCGAGGAGAAAGAGAAAACAACCAGAGTGTCAACAATGGAGTTATCGCAGGTGAGGATGCTTTTGTCGTTTGAAAAAGTCGGGACAAATGGCGGAGGCTTGATTCGGAGGCTCTGTGTAAACAGAAAACTGAGCATGCGCGGAGTTACGAGCACACAGCGTTCGTGATGATTGACAGCCCTTGGCATCACTTGATTTGTTCAAGTGGATGGCACCGTGGCTTTTGAGCCATAGCTGAGATACGGGAAGGTGGGACTTACCCGTAATGTTATAATTCATAAAATGACTTATTTTATATCAACATTTAAGGCCAGGAAGTAAATTTAATACAATTCTTAAAATGTGTAATTCATTTAGAGATCCAGACTATCACTTTAAGGGTCATATTCTAGTATTCAACTATGTGGGAAAATTATTCCTTTTGGCACACTTCCTCAACAAAATACAATACAGAATAAGCAATGGAGCTTTTTTTAAAAAAAGAATCAGTTATGACTTTGAATTTCCTGTGAAGTTATTTTTAGATTTAAATGCATATTGTTGTGCGTTAAAACCTGCAGAGGGTACATTTTCTGGAACGATTATTGGAACTTATTGACCTCTAAATAGAAGAACATGTGCAATGTGTTTAGTCCACCAATCCAATGTAAAGTCACTTTTAAAGCTTGGATGTTTAAAAAAAAATAGGAAGACATTTAAAGTAATATTTGCCTCTGTTTTCAAGATTGTATGACTGACAATATCAACCGACAATAGCACTTAGACCAATTCTGACCAGAAAATGTTTAGCTTTTTTCTTTCCATAAAGACAGCAACCGTGCCTCTACTCAAACTAGTTCAAATACAGTTTAAGCTTTAATGTCTTTTTGAAAAATTTTGGTCAAAATTTGTAGGAATTTTTTAAAGATAAGTGAATGAATACATTTTTATGTACCCTTTGAAATGAAATACCAAGGTTGTTTATGCTTCAAGATAAACCCTGACAAAAATCTCAGAATGAAATCAACACTTTATTATAATATATTGTATGCAATATATATTACTGTGTTTAAAACAAACTCCAGAAATTTGAGAGCAATTTTACATGAACAGCTAATGAAAAAAAACTATTGTATTTGTTTTTTGAAAGACTACTAAACATTTTAAACATTTCAATTCTCTTTTGCACTAATCTTACACATAAATGAAAACAAGCTCTGTGGAAAATCCCTTATGCATTAAGAAACTCTATTGGGATTTTTAGCTTTGTGAGAACGTAGTGCATGGGTTCATTTGTGGTATCTTTTCATGGTCATGAGTAAGAATACATCTGGCTGTACTGCTTGTAACCTATAGCACTCTCTGTAGGTTGTCTTGGGCCAATACATTTGCATGAGGGGGGGGTCGATATGTAAATGGGCAGGCTCGCCCATGACGCCGGACCTGGCATCTGATCTGAATTCCTTCAGGGCACCTCCCTTTGGTTTTCTGGGCACATCCCACTGAGAGGAGATCCTGGGGCTGTTTCAGAACTTGCTCAAGATACTATCCCTTCTGGCCTGGTTACACCTTAGGATCCCCCAGAAGAAGCAGGACAGTATTGCTGGGGAATGGGATGTCTGGAATTCACAGTTATGTACTTGTACACCCTTGCCCTTTTCTTGAATAATCATAAAACTTTGAATGGATGGATGTGGAAACAACTTCATGGTCAGTTTTCAAGAGCATTTTATTATTTTATTACTCAGTCACTGAACTGCAGTATGAGAAAGACACTAAAACACTATTAATGCCGTAGTCCAACAAAATTTTGACTTTTGAGATGCATGTATACATCTTAGTCCAGTTGCAGTAGAATTAAAGGCAGGGCAAGGAAATTTTATCTGTATGGCACACTTACAACACAAGGCAATTCAAGGTGCTTTACATGATTAAAATTGAAACACAGCATAAATCAATTTGATGATTAAAATAAAAGAAAGCAATTAAAAAAAGACAATAATTATATTAAAATTTAAGGACAAGCTGGTAAAAAATTACAAGAAAGCATTTACAGTAATCAAGACAATAATTTGTTTGAAAATTAAAAACAAGGGAGTAAAAACAGTTACTCATAGGCAAGTCTAATTAAGTAAGTTTTAATTTTAGACTTAAAAGAGTTCAGTGTCTCTGCAGCTTTGCATTCTGCTAGTAGTTTGTTCCAGATATGAGGAGCATATAAACTAAAAGCTTCCCCATATTTGGTTCTGGTTCTAGGGATGATCAGTAAACTACAGTCGGAGGACCTGAGTGATCTAGATGGTTTGTACTGTGATAGAAGATCTCCAATGTACTCTGGTGCTAACCCATTCAATGATTTATAGACTAATAAAAGCACTTTGAAGTCTATTTTCGGAGCTACAGGGAGCCAGTGTAAGGACCTTAGAACTGGGGTGATGTGTTCTGTCTTTTTGTTTTTAGTGACAAAACAAGCAGCAGTGTTCTGGATCAGCTCCAGCTGTCTTATTGATTTTTTAGGTAGACCTGGAAGACACTGTTACAGTAATCAAGGTGGCTAGTGATAAATACATGGATGAGTTTTTCTAGGTCTCCTTGTGTCATCAGTCCTTTAATCCTTGAAATATTCCTCAGGTGATAGAAAGCTGACCTTGTTATTGCCTTTATGTGACCCTGGAGGTTCAGGTCTGAGTCCATTATTACACCTAGATTTCTGGCCTGCTTGATAGTTTCTAGTTGGACCTGTTTAAGCTGATTACTGATATGTAGTCGATCTTTTTTGGGTCCAAAGATAAGTTCTTTAGTTTTGTTTTTGTTCAGTTGTAGGAAATTATGAGACATCCAGTTGTTAATTTTCTCAATGCATTCATTGAGGATTTGGATGGGTTAAACATCACCTGTTGACATTGAGATATAAAGCTGAGTGTCGTCAGCATAGTTGTGGTAGTTAACATTGGTTATAATTTAGCTTAATGGGAGCATATGGATGCTAAAAAGGAGGGGCCCTAGAATGGATCCCTGGGGGACCCTGCATGTGCTTTCTTTCTTTTGTGATGAGAACTGGCTAATTGACACAAATAAATTCTTGAGGTGTGAAATGAGGTAAGATTTGAAGCAGTCAAGGACTGTACCAGACAGTCTGACCCAGCTCTCTAGATAGTAATATATCATGATCAACGGTGTCAAACGCCGCACTGAGGTCTAATAGTAAAAGTACTGTGGTTTTACCATGGTCAGTATTTGTACGGATGTCATTGAAAACTTTGACGAGGTGTATCTCGATTCTGTGGTGCCTATCAAAGCCAGACTGATAAATATCAAAGCGGTTGTTCATTGTTAGGAAGCTGTTTAACTGTTGGAACACAGCTTTTTCAATACTTTTACAGATAAATGGGAGATTAGAGATTGGTCTGTAGTTTTGCATTGATGTGCTGTCTAGGTCCTTCTTATTTATTATTAGTTTGATAATTGCTGTTTTTAAGGCTCTGGGTAAGACACCTGATAGGAGGAATGAGTTAATTATTGTGATCAGATCCACCCTGATGGACGGAAGGATTTTTTTTAGAAAACTTGTTGGTAAGATATCCAAGCAGCAGGTGGCAGAGCTTAGTTTGTCAATAATTTCATCAAAGCTCGATTGATTTATTATTTGGAATTGAGTCATTTTCTCTGTATGGTTGTTAATTGGGCTCATAGTTGGTATTGGGATTGCAGATGATTTACTGATTGACCTTCTGATGTTCAAGATCTTTTCAGTAAAGAAGCTGGCAAATTCATTACAGGCCCTGGTGGAGTTTAGTTCAGGGAGTACTGTCAATGGAGGAGTATTTATTGTCTACAGTGGAGAAACTAATATCCTAGCTTTATTGTTGTTTCTGTGAATAATCTCAGAAAATAATGATTCCCTTGCACCTGTTAAGGTTACTTGATACTTGTTCAGCCTCTCTTTATATATCGCATAATGAACCTGGAGTCGAGTTTTGCAATATTTTCTCTCTGCACACTGGCACTCCGTTTTGTTCATTACATAACACTGGATTACTTCTCCACTGAGACTTATTTTTACAAGATATAGTTTTAACATTAAGTGGCACAGTCTTATCCATTATGTCCTAGATTTTGGATAGAAAATCATGTCAGTCTATTTACTTTGTGTGTGATGGTGGATGTTGGTGATTTAGATAAGGTTGGAGTGTACATCAGTTTAATGTTTTCACCTGAGTTTTCTTTAAGGAGGCATTTTTTTAACAGTGGTTATACTCTGGTTAGATATGTTGGCTTGGATGGAGCTTTCAAATGAGATGCAGAAATGGTCAGATAATGTGATATTGGTTACAGCGATGCTAGAGATATTTAAGTCTTTGCTAATAAGTAGGTTCAGAGTGTGTCCTTGGTTGTGTGTTGGCTCATTAATGTGTTGGGTTAGGTCAAAATTGTGAAGGCCGTGATTTAGTTATTTTGTTCCGCTATCTTGGGGTTTGTCAGTATGAATGTTGAAATCTCCCACAGTTGCTATCTACTCGTAGTCTAGACATATTGCAGGGCAAAGGTCATTGAAGTCGTTTAAAAAGTTGGTGTTAGGTTTTGGTGG
Organism: Apricaphanius iberus; assembly: GCA_028564705.1. Lineage (NCBI taxonomy): Eukaryota > Metazoa > Chordata > Actinopteri > Cyprinodontiformes > Aphaniidae > Apricaphanius > Apricaphanius iberus. Next base: position 59,767 of record JAPXFQ010002212.1, read on the forward strand.
TCTGTATATGTTTATAAATAAGACTGTGTTTGGTTCATTTGTTTCAGTAGCAAAATATTAAAAGGTGCTGAACTCGCCTAGCGATACCTTTTTGATGTTTAGTGAAAAGTGAAAGATTGTAGCAAGCCGACCACCCCTTTTGTTTTTCCTAATCTCAATAATGCAGTGATAATCAGTTGGGCAAGTGTCTATTAATACAGTTTGTTCTGTATTTCCATCTAGCCAAGAGAAATAGAGCATGTATATCATGTCCAATGATGTAATCATAGATTAAGACAGACTTCCCCGATAGAGATCTGTTTTGTACAGCTGCATTAATATTTATTTCTGTAATTGAGAGATTATGTTTGCATGGTATTATATTCAGATTTCTTTCAGTGAATGTGAGATAATTTTTACAAGGTATTATTTTAAATTTTTAATTTCTGTACTGCTCAGTTATTTGTACTTTTAGAGTGCGAACATCTCTTTTTTTATAATAACCGGGATTTTACTTTCAAGGTGAGAATGAGAGTGAGAATGACCGAAAACATCTCCTGGTGGCGTGTCTGGTGACAGTGTCTGGTCGATATCAGATGTCTGATATATTGAGTTGAATTGGGGAGCCACATTGTTTATAACTCCTGTTTGGGTGTGGCGTTAAAAGCAGGATTCCCTTGTTCACCTGAGTCTGGAGTTGTAGGTGCCAGGGGATGACGTAACTCAGCTGTTTAAGCTGATTTATTTCTGCATAGAGATGCTGAAACTCTGTTTATTTTGGATTTCATCAGACAGCATTGTTGTACAGTCAGCTGATATGTCCCTTGCGGGCTTATTACTGAAGGGTGTGAGGACTTCATGGTCTCTGTGTATTCCAGCTGGTTTTTGTCCCCTGTGTGTCTCGGTTCGAGAACAGGGCAGTGAGCTCACATGATAGATGCAAATTCCAGAGACAAAGCTTCTGACCTTTCTTATTGATATGACGTTCATCTTTTGTGAATAGATGTCTCCTTTAACAGAAAAATCTTAAAGTTATTTAGAAATCGATTACACCTTTCAGTACAGACGGCTTTAGCAAATCTGCTGAACGATCTGATCCTGCTAAATTCTTCGCCTGATGCCGTTGCTGGAATTGGTCCAGATATGAGAAGTTCTACCTTGTGGTTGTTACAGTTCTGGTGTAAATCCAAGAAGTCTTTCTTTAGAATTTCAGATTTCTTCAGAGAGATGTCAGTAGCTCCCACGTGGACATTTTTTTCTAGCTCTGGGTTGTTCTCAACAATGGATGGAATCCTCTCATAAAGTGTCATATGTGGGCAATTAAAGACCGACCAGCTATGCATCAAAGTATTGATGCATAGCTGTTCGATACCTTTGATCTATCCGTCATGAATAATAGCAAGCATTTGACCACCCTTGCTGTTCTCTGTTTTCTTTGGTAGGTTGCTGTTTGGTTTATTTGCATTTCGCTTGCCTTGCTGTGAGTCTGCCAGACTCAGGGAGCTGGGAGAGGTTAGCTTTGTGAATCTGTTCTTTAAGGGGATAATCAAAGTTGTTAGTTGTCTGGGTTTCTTTTGACGTTCCTTATTTTTCTTCATGGGTGTTTCTCGTCAGACGCCGTCAGTTCGGAGGGGTACTCTGTGTTGTTGGCATCAACCTGCCAGGCTGTTGAAAATCACATGCCACAGGAAGAGTAGTATTATTTCTGGTGTTTTCTTCAAGGCGTTGGATTTTTAATTTTATGTCTTGCATTCTTTGCACTAGGTCCTGGAGAGTGTCCTCACAGCAGAGAGCAATTTTGTAATCCTTGGTTATTTATGAAGTACTCCACAGGGAAAAAAGGAAAAAAGAGGGGAAGCAGGAGGAGAGGAAAACAAGTCGTGCTCCTTTGACAGTCAGCAGCTTTTGTGAGTGACGTACTCCTAATCCAGCTAACACACCCAGATAATGTGATTAAAACAACACATTTAACTGCATGTAAACGGCAACCAAAGTTAGCTGAGCTATGACTGGCATGGACATTGCCCCTTTTGTCAAAGGCAGTAGACAGATCTTAAAACACAAGCAACACATGCTTACCACCATCTGATAAAATACTTTCACAAAATATAAAGCTATCTCAATGCTATGAAAAAGTCTGGAGCTAGACTCTAGGGATTAGAAAATGTTAAGATCATTAAGATAGCCCATAAGTGGAGTATGATCAAGTTTCTCAAGGATCTTACTCAGGAAAGGAAGCTTAGAAACAGGTCTGAAGTTTGCCATAGTTGACGTATCCAGGGCCGGTTTCTTAAGCAACGGATCTAAAAGCACATGCTTAAGCTCCCCTGCTACTCCACCTGACAAAAAATTATAAAAGTCCAAATATAAAGCCCAACAACCGGAAAAAAAACTCTCCAGATTTGGAGACCCACATGGTTTAGAGTTTAACACAAGCATCTGCAATTTAGATAGACATAGTGGTTGAAAAAGAGTGAGAAAACCCTGACAGGGAACATCAACAGCTGGGTCAGCAGAATACAATGCAGAAGAAATGGATTCTTGGCTGTCTGTAATATTTTCTTATGGTCTGTCAGGCTTTTTATTGTTAAAAAGGGAGAGCTTCCAGAAAGACGTCCTTTTTTCAACCGTTTTCACACCCCCTGCATTCTCTTCTGCATGCCCAGGTACGAGCAGTAAGCTGGGGATCAGACTTAGGTTTCCACTATTTAAAGGTGGGGTTGGCAATCTTGGAAAAGCTGTTCAGTAAAATGTATTTGATGGTGTTGGGGATGGGTGTCCAAACACCTTTCTTCAGGTTCTCTCCCTAAGCCAAGCCTCCGAAACACTGGAACAAGCGTTTCTTGTTCCCGAGGGTTCATGCATGGACTAGTGCTGTACAGTTTCGATCAGCTAAGTGTTTCATGCCTTATTCACAGGTAATAAAAAAAATCTGACAATATCAACATAAACAATGATGACTGTCATTTAAAGTTATATTTATGTCTATTGTACTACAAGCTACACTTTTCATTGTTATTTTGAAATGTGTTCAAAGTAATGTTGGGCTGTCAAGAACAGCTGATTGCAGTTATGTTGATGGCAAGCTAGTAGCCCACTAGCCAAAGTAGGCTATATATTGCTACATTTATGTTTAGATGTATTTTAAAACATTTTTTATATATCTAGAGCTTCCATGTCAATGGCCTTCCTGGCTTTTATTTTTTTAATATACTTTGGATCAAGCCTGGGGAATTTCTAATTTACAGGTATTTATTTTCTTTTAAAGTATTTGAACAGCATTTTGGCAGTGGCTTGTGACCTTGCATGCTCTGCAAACAGATGATAGTTCAAGTTCACTCAATAAAAAAAGGTTGAATTTACATTGATTTACTGTTGTCATCTGTTTGTTTCCAGAACTTCACCATGAAAAATACATTGATAATATACAAAGTACAACTGTCTACTATTTTGGTTACCATACATTTCAAAATAAAGGAATGTTGTTGTTTAACTAAAATAAAAACAGTAAGTTAATACAGTAAAACTGTTTATGGTAATTTATGTCACACAGTTGGATCCAGTAATACTATAAAACATATTACACTACTATATTAAAAAGTTAATTATTATGGTAAATAACTGGCAGCTGTGGTTTCCAGAATTTCACTAAACATTACAGTCTAAATGTGGAGACCACAATGGTATACTATTTTGGTAACCATACATTTTAGAGTAGATAAAACCATAAAATAAATGCTGTAAAACTGTTTATGGTTTATGTGAAAACAACAGATATGCCATCGGTTACAGTCACCCACAGTTGGTTCCAGTGAAACTGTAAATATATTTACATTATAATTTATAAAAAAGATTATGGTAAACTACTGGTAGCCATGGTTGCCAAAATTTCACAGTGAAAAAAATATAGGGTTAATGTAGAATACTTGGGTCATAATTTCTGTATCTTTCATGACCGACATACAGAGTACAATTGCAAACCACAAGCAGATTTTAAAAGTTTATCGGAGGTAATGTAGATGGCTGGAAACCAGGAGGACCTTCATGGAGGGAATAGACAGGACACACTGGAGAAAGTAAGGGTAGAGGTGAGATCCAGTTGAAGATATTGACTGATATTTGAATAATGAACTGCTTACTGATGAAGATAACTCTGGGGGTGTGAGAGGGGAGTCTGGGTTGTCAGCAGTGACGGCTGGTGATAAAAGTTTTTGCGGGGGCGCACTGGCAAAAATAAAGTATTTGCTGTCACGGTGGGGTGTCGAGGTGGACCAAAGGGCAGGTAGGAATGGAAGGAGGCAGATAGGTGAAAGGTTAACTGATTTAATGATGAATAAACTATTTACAACAATAAACTAGGCTACTTGTAACAATAAACTATTTAAATCAACAAAATAATTAAAACAACAAACTACTTGTAACAATAAACTATTTACATCAACAAACTATAGCAATAAACTACTTGTACCAATAAACTATTTCCAACAGTAAAGTACTTGTAACAATAAACTATTTACATCAGCAAACTACAACAATAAACTATTTGTACCAATAAACTATTTCCAACAACAAACTATTTACAACAAATAAACTACTTGAACATAAATTTTGCTCTCCTCTCCTTCAGGCCGGCAAACTTTTCAATTACTTTCTAATTGAAATCAGTCATTTCACAGACAAATATATTTTCCATGGACATCGTGGCCAGGGCATTCAGTATCTCCTGGGTCATGGTGTTTCTCAGAAAAGTTTTCACCCTTTTCAAGGTTGAGAAGCACCTCTCTGCTTCTGCTGTGGTCACAGGTGTGGTGATAAGGACCTTTAAAAGAGTGAGTTTCCGAAAAAAGACATCTCCCAGATTGTTCTCCATGAACAGCTAGATCAGGTCCACTGCACCACAACAGACTCTGAACTCTACTTCGCTGTAGATAAGGGCAAGCTCTGTCTTGAGTTTGCTTCCATTCAGCATTGGGTAGGCCTTCAAGGTGTTTTGCGGCGCCTCTTCAGGAAATGACCCGTGATATTCCTCAAACCTGTACCCCTGCAACAAGGTGGCACAGACAAGATGGTCGGTGAAATTAAAGCACTCCCTGGTGTGTGTCAAAATGGTGTTGCAGATCTACAGAGAGAAGAATACAAAAATACATAGAGAAAAAGTGGATATGAAATTAATATACTTTTGTTGACACTGTTACCCTCTGTTGCTGCATGGTTTTGAAAAAAAAAAATCTTGCTATTATTGACAACTGCAATTGTGATATGATTTTTAATATTTTCTAAGCATTTTCATTAAACATTTAGATTAATTGTGATTAGGAGATAAACTGTCCTGTTCAAACTGCTGGATGCTCCCTTTGATGTGGACTGCATCTATATTCTTCTTCTGGAGCTTGGCATAGAGGAGGTCCAGGAAGAACTTAAAGTCCTGATGCTCCAGCAGCATGGCCATGGCTCCTGTCTCTCTGATGGTATTGGAGTCAAAGTCACCCGAATCTCGTATGTTCTCAAAACACTGAATGAGATCCTCTCTGTGCTCAAACACAGTGTTGATGGCTCGACTGTGAAAGTTCCATCTCACATTGCTGGATGTTGGCAGTATACGGGCCACCATTTTATCAAGAACAGGCGAAAGCTTGGGTGATCTTGAAAAAAAGGTGGCAAATCCACCCAGGTCAGAAAAAAAAAATTCTCACCTTGGACATGTGAGAGATGGCCTGTTGTATGATCAGGTTGAGTTGGTGGGCATAGCAGTGGATATAGTGGGCATTTGGCTACACGTCTTTGATTTTCCTCTGAACACCTGCAGTGGCACCCCTCATCACATTGGCTCCATCATATGCCTGGCAGATTAGCTTGCTTTGCTGATCCTCAGGAATGATGGCAGCAAACGCTATGTTAATGCTGTAGCAATGGACTCATATGTAGCTGACTGCAGAGGAATGAACTCAAAAAATCTTTCCTGCACACTGTGTTTGTCATCAAAGTAGCGTAGTACAAGCACAAGTTGGGACTGTTTTGAAATATCTGTTGTCTAATCTGCCTGGATTGATACAAAAACACTCTTTTGAGCTTCTTCAATTATTTGCTCTCTTGCAACAGGCAACATACAGTCCAGGAGCTCATTTTGGACAGTTTTGGAAGTACCCTTGAAAACAGTGGCAGTCTCAAGGTGCTCTTTCAAAGCTCCATCCAGAGAGGCAACAAAATCAACCAATCCATGAAATATCCCAGGGTTAACAGAGCTCTCACTCTCATCGTGGCCACGTAAAGCCAACTCAAACGCCCCACAACATTTCACACAGTTGATGATCCTGGACAGTACATGACAATTTTTTGTAACCTCTTCGTTGTGCCTTCTAATGCCAACTCTCCAGTGTAAAAAAGAAAAAGTTGAGAAAACTTAAAATTTCAAGGCAACACGATGCAAGAGATATTTGAGTTTTCTGAACTTTTGCCGACTGTTGTGGGCTTAACTAAGATTTGTAAATTCTGACAAGAGTTCTGCCAAGTTGGATCTTCTTCTTCTTCACCTGATTTAGATAATCTTGTAAGGCTAACAAAGACATCCTAGTTTAATGCCTTGTATTTCTGTCTTCACTAAATGCAGATATTCTAGTTGGCTAATAATACAATTCTTATTCCAGTGAGTTGAAAATTTACATATATAAAAGGAATATTCATCCATCTTCTGAATTTCTTAAACCTCAGGGGGTCAGAGAGGGGGGCTGGTGCCTATCTCCAGTTGTCAATGGGCAATAGGTGGGGTACACCACTGACAGGATGCCTGTCCATCACAGAGCAACACAGGACAAACAACAATGTACGCACACACTCACACCTAAGGACAATTTAGAAAGACCAATTAACCTAATAGTCATTTTTTGGACAGTGGGATGAAGCTGGAGTACCTGGAGGGAACCCATACATGCACAGAGAGAACATGCAAACTCCATGCAGAAAGACCCTGGACTGGGATATGAACCCACAACCTTCTTGCTGCATGGCAACAGTGCTAATCACTACACCACCCCTGCAGAAACATTAAAGTTTAAATCCACAACCAAAAAAAGAAAAATTAAGTGTCAGCGACATATACTCGAAACAATTCACTTCACATCCGACTTTGAACACGTTTGGTCAAGTTTTGGGGCACAGAAAACGTAGACAAACCAGCCTCACATGAGTCAGATCTGCTCAGTAGTCTGTTTGAACTTGTTCTGACCATGTGCGCATGAGCACATCAGTAATCTACGGGTTTCCCAGTGGTCTCCAACTTGACTCAAAAAAGCTACTCAAAAGTTGATCATTTTTGTTATGCAAAATAGAAAATCTTACACTGACAAAAATTTATTGGCCAGACAAGCTTTTTTACGTTGTAAGTGCAAAGATTTTTTCTGAGTTAGTCTTAAAACTTAAATCAAATCAACAATTATAAGTTAGCGTTTTTACGGTGTGTAGCCCTCATCTAATTGTACAGCAATGCTAATGCGGCCAAAAAACTGTAGCTTATTCTCTTTTTTTCTATTTTGCTTTAGCTTCATGCTCTTGTCAATGTGGCTACGGCTATTTTCATGCCGTTTGCATTTTTCAGAGAGGTGTTTGAGGTCTCTGACACCTGTTGTTGTCCACAAAACTTTGATTGACAGCCACATATTATATATCAATCAGATTGCACGAAAAATTACCCCAACGCGCTGATTTACCACGGGCACAGCTCTCTGCGCCCTGAGGAGAATCTTTAAGTGACCAATTAGAGACGAGCATGAAGTCACATGGTAGCCACAAGTTTGGACCATACATACACACTCATTTGGCCGGCGCCCCTTGCTATTAAAAACGTATAAAACAACCCCAAATAAACCCAATTTGGAATGGAAAGGCTTAAAAAAATAACTCATTGTAAGAGTGAACACCGAACAGAATTGGTAATGACTTTTTATTACAAAATTTTGTATTTACTGTGTGTAATAATTATTTCTGAAATTTTTATGAGGGCGGCGCCCGAGCGCCCCCGATTGACAAGCCGCCACTAGTTGTCAGGGACAATGTGGATGGATCCAGAGAAGCTGCAAACCGGAGGTTGAAGTTGGAGGGCAGACAGGCAGAGGCAATGATTGGAGGTAGGATAGGGGCTTAATATAAAGCCACAAAGATTATGCACCTGTATTTTGATGTTTTTTACACATAATTTCACAGTTCAACTTTATGTATCAAGTTGGTCATTTTGGAGAAGATCCATTCTACATATCCAGTACATGCTGGGATGCTCAATGTATGGCTAATGATAAAAAGCATATTGGGCAGGTAAGCTCCTTGAAAGACAGCCAACAATCTGGCAGCCACACATTTGGACTGCCATTCATCCACTGCAATTTCTGTTAGGCTTTTCAGAATGGTGTTGGTTGTAGTGCAATCGTCATAGAGGGCATCCATGTTGAGTATCTCAACCAGGTGGAGCTTTGCTGCTATCTTCTCAACAATCTCAAAAGCTATCACTATTTAGACAGAGGGGCTGCAGAAAATGTAGCCAATTGTCCTCTGGAAAAAAAAAAGAAGAAAAATAAGTCAATATAAGTGAACTTGAGACAATCCTCCAGCTCTGCATGAGTCTGGAGATTGCTGGATTGAGGGACGGCCACCTTGTTGAAACATGTCGCAAAAGCTCCTGAAACTCTTAGAGGTTCCCTTTTTTTTGGAGAGGTGGAAAAGTGGCCATAGAATCTTCACCAATATTCTCCACTTCAACTGTGAGCTGTGCAATAGCATGCTGAACAGAATTATGTGCAATATGGGTATGGCAGTTTCTTTGTACTATAGTTGCCTCTTTCTTTTTTAGCCTAGTAAAGAGAGTTGGGGATTCCAAAATTTACATTGGTATTGCCCACAATATATGCTGTAACGTGATCTAATGATAAGCCAGGCTATGTGAGGAATTAATTAATGAGTTCCAAAATTCCAGCTGCTGACTCATCTGCATTCTCCTTATAATTCTGAATTTTATTGCTGTTTCCAGTACCTGGCCCAAAATAATATTGAACCGGGAAACATTTTTGTATCTCATTCATTTGATGCATCTGTCAGTATGGGGAATAGGAGGGGCTTTCCAGATGTTAATGTGTCAACAACTTCAACTTTAGGAGAAAGCACATCTTTAGCCACAGCATATGCTTTTGTTAACGAAGAGTAAATTTCTTTACAATTTTGGAATCTTGCAAAATCCTTTGGTTCAGCTTGTGTCCAGAGTCAGCGCTGCTATAGTTGAGGTCGTGTTTGACTGTGAGGTACACCTGCATCACCTCTGCTGCTGTAACCTTAAGGAGTATAATTTTAATTTACTGAGGTATTTTAATTAGAACATTTGATTTGTAATTACATATTCGTATTTTGCCAGGTTTAAACCTTTAGGCATTGTAGAATTACATTTTTGTAAAAAGATAATTCAGTGCATGTTCAAAACAGACGAATGGAACCAATTTCTAGTTCTCACTGTTATTTTAAACAGATTAACAGATATGCGGTTTTACAGAGAAACATGCCCATTTTCTCTGGGCCAGATTAAAGATCTGACAATGAATGGTTTTCATGGCATAACTTTTATAGACACCAAAACTTTCCCAGGATCTAGGCGTCTCTTCTCCCTCGGTCTCTGCTCCAATCAGAACGTTTTTAAAAAGTGTCTTGACAATGACTGGTTGTCAAGAATTATGCAGTCATAAGATGGAAGTGTCCTCCTTCTTGGTCAAAAGTTCATTCTGAGTTTTATGGTTTTATGGTCCTGGGACCTCCCGAGCAAAACTCCTAGTTTCTATCTCAACACCCTAATCTACAGACATCCTGTTTTTACAGCCTGCAATAAATCCTAATCTACAGACATCCTGGTTGTACAACATGCAGTAAATTACCCAAGAGTTTTATTGCTTAAAAGCTTACCCCAGTTTAAGTATATGTAATCTACTGGTCAAGAATATGTTTTACAACCATGCATAATATAAAAGGACTTTTACCTTCTGAATGCTTACTAAAGATATAAAATAGCCCCGAAAACGTAAAATACAACAGCATCTAAACAATTGTTGGTTCTGATATTATGTTTTAGAAAACCTTGTGTATTACTTTCTAGTTGTTTTCTTTATGTAACTCTTGGAGTGGTTAAACACATTCCATAATTTTCCTCCTTGTTGCAGGGGGAACAGAATATTTCAGCGGAACAGATTTTTGCACAAAAACTCTTGAACAAGACCTATTCCAAAGAAGGGGACCAAGCTCAAGTTTTATCCTGCAAATTACGAAACGTTAAGCTTTTTTTATTTCTCTACTTTTCGTTTTCATATTTGGTTTTAAGGCAAAAGGAACAACAAAAAATAACTGAATATTAGTTTTTTCTGATTTATTTTGAAACGGAAAAACCAAAGACATGGATTTTTGTTTCCTGAATATTTTTTTTCAATTTGTTAATTTGATTTCCGAAAACTTTAGTTTGTTTTCCAATATGTTGATTTGTTTTCTGAAAATCTAAATGTGGTTTGCACTTCTCAGCCACCATATGTGTGTGAGTGACAGTGTGTTGACAACACAGAGAGGACTGATACCGAGCAGAAACACAGCTATCGCATTGTTTTTGGTTATTTAAATGGAGCCCATATATCACAAGGTGGTTTTCTTGTGACTGGTTTTATTGCATGTTTTTACAAATTATGATTTGGTTGCATGTGTTTTTTTGTTTTCCACCTGTGCATCCTCCCTGTTTAGCCACAGGTGTGGGGACTCTGATTAATGAGCCAGGGCCAATGGGGAGCGGAGAAGGGAGGAAGGCTCACCCTTTTATTTCAGCTGGCAAGAGTTTCGGGGCGCACATGTGGAGACCCAGCTGGCAGCGCCTCTGAAGACCCAGATGAGGAGGCAGGATGAACCTGCAGCCCAGCGGTTGGCGATGTGGCGGCAGACAATATGGAGCTGGGAGATGGAGGTTAGAGAGTCGGCATGATTACCGTCGGCGCAGACGCCGGTGAGGAGGACGTGGCGCACCCGGACGCAGGAGGACTGGCTAGATCCTGCTACGCAGTGGTCGATTCAATGGCATGGTGCTGAAGCCATCGGGAGACTGGGAGAAGATTCCTTGGTTGTGTTTTCTAGTGTTGTTCTTCTGTACAGCACTTTGGTCGGCCTCGGCTGTGTATAAACGTGCTATATAAATAAAATGGTATGGTATGGTATGTGTAGCTGAGTAAATACTATGCATTTCAAGCTATTTATTTTGTGAACCTTCTCAAAACAATTTCTGTTAAAGTTAGAAATATTTCCCATATTTTATTATCATATCCTTATTTTTATTGTAACTTATTTTTGTTTTTTGCTCTTTTTATTTTTGGTTCTGGGAATATTTGTTGCTAGTGGGACATAATTAGGTGTGACACGGGCCATTTTGGGGTGATGCAGCAGCTTGGCAGAAGCTGCCTGACCATGCTGCTGGTAATGCTTAATTCCATTTGTCTCGGAAACTCGGGCGTCCAAGTTGCTGTACACGAGAACGTGACGTCATTCCTGACTTAAAGCATTCCAGTTTGTCTCGCTACACTCCAAGTCGGAAAGAACATGGATGCTTTGAGGGTAGCAGCTGTCGAGGGGCGGGCTAGTTATTGCTATTGTTGTTAGCAGCATAGCATCTTCAGCAGACAAACTTGAAAAAACAAAGCTTTACATTGTATTGCACGCACAGCAAGACTGTGCAATGTATAAATTGGTGACCGGATTAAAGCAGAAATGTAGTCAAGTGTGTAAGAGCATTTAAAAACGACATTAAAAACACCAACAGTGCAAATACAAAGAAAATATATCTCAATTACGGGCGCAGCCATCTTTGTTTCCGACTTGCCCCCCCCCCCAGCTCCGAGTTGGAGCTCGTATATTCCGACCTAAAGGGGGCGTGTCAGTGTGAAATGACGCGAGACAACTGCGAGATTTCCGACTTTCCGACTCGGAAAGGTTAACTGGAATGCAGCACTAGACATGTGCTACTGCTGTCCTGCGGTTATGCTGATAAAAATAGTTTTTACCACTGTATGTTGCTTAAAGACATAATGTAAACAGTTCTCAAGATGGGTTAAGAAAACAAAAATACTGCCACTTTGGTGAGACTTTTTCTGGGACTTTCCCCTTTTTAAAAAAAAGGTTTTTTTTTGCTCTGATGCAGGGAGCTGTGAATGTGCACATTGTGCTATAAACCTTTCAGTTTTATAGGTATGTTCTGATTACAAACTGTTGCTTGTTAAAATTTTTTTTTAAATTTTGATTAATGGACTGCATTTGTGAATAAGCTCTTTATACACTATTTTACAATATGGGGACAATAATTTATTTAATACATGTTTGCATTTAATATTAAGTTACTTTACTTATCCTAATTTAAGCATTATTTATTTGTGTCAGGATCTGTCCTGTTTTGTGTCTAATTGTTCCCTGGTGCGTCTTGTTACTTTGATTGTTCCCCGGTGTATTTAAGTTCCTAGTTTCCCTAGTGTCAGTGTGTTGTCATCTTCATGGTTCCTTGTCGGTTGCTGTCGGTTCTTGGTCAGTCTCCCATCTGTGTTCCCTGCTATGTGCTTCCTGAGTCCTGCCAGTTAATAAAGTGGATCTTAATTCATCCTGCCGCCTGCTGAGTCAACTTTACACTACGCGACATGACAGAACAACAATGCCAAAAGGACTCTGTGGCAGGTGAAAAGATGACTTTGCTGGAATGGCTTGCTAGAGAGGCAGCTAAAAATGCCTCCCCACCTAAGGACTCACCCTTCTAGGGTTCCGGGCTGGTGCTCCGCCCGGGTGGTCTGGGGCCTCATCGTCGCAATGCTGATCCCCGGCCATTTTTTCGAAGTTGGCGTGGACCTCAATGTGGACGCCATGTTCCCCCGTCCAAAAAGGTTCTGCTTCTCTCCTCACCGACATCCACAAGAAGTACGATTCTCCAAGAGACCCGTTGATCACTGTGCCTGCTCTGAGACGCACTTCAGTTCCTGTGCCTGCTCCGAGACGCACTTACGTTCCTGTGCCTGCTCAGAGACGCACTTACGTTCCTGTTCCTCCTCCGAGATGCTACGGCGTCCCTGTGCCTGCTCAGAGACGCACTTACGTTCCTGTTCCTCCTCCGAGATGCTACGGCGTCCCTGTTCCTACTCCGAGGCGTCTCAACATTCCTGTTCCTGCTCCGAGGCTTTCCAGTGTTCCGGTTTCTGCTCCGGAGCGTTCCTGTGCCTGCTCTGAGGTGCTCCAGCGTTCCTGTACCTGCTCCGAGGCGCTCCAGCGTTCCTGTGCCTGCTATGAGGCGCACCAGCGTTCCTGTGTCTGCTCTGAGGCATTCCAGCACTCCGGTTCCTGCTCTGAGAGGTTCAGAGGATGCTGAGTTGGATCCTCGACGCTCACTGGTTTCGGTTGTGGCTCCCTGCAGTCTGGGGGCTCTGACAGTTCCTCCTTTGCCCCCTGAATACATTTGTACTTTCCCTCCTGGCATTGACTCTTCTGCAGCTGCGACCGTGGCTTCGGTTTTCCTGGCGGTCCTCGCAGCAGCTCTTTGCCATTCTCCGTCCGCCGAGGTAAACAAGAATAGGCTGCCTGCCGAGGTTCCTCTGGCTGCCGTTGGAGCTGCTGGCTTCTCCTTCCAATCTCTGCCTCCTGTTGTTGTTGGTCCTCCACAAACTCTTCTTTGGGGAATCCCTCGTAGAGGTCCTCCTGCTCGTCGTCTTCGCCGGCTCCGTCATCTCAAAACCACAGCTCCCCCGGGCGGCATAATATGCTCATCAACTCTCCGAGCTGTGCGATAGACTCTATTACTCAGGGGAGTTCTGCGGTGCTGTAACCCAAGCCGTCGCTGGGCTGCCTTCAAAAGAAGTGGTCGACCCCCCGGACTTCCTTTTAGGCCGTGTGGTTGGCCTCCTGACTGGCCCAAAGGCCGCCTACGGCCCTTGTGAAAGATGAGAAAAGTCGTCCGTTCGTAATTATGTTTTGAACTTTCTAAAGGCCCAGAGTGGCATTTATGTTTCTGGGCTCTGAGAACTTTGTTTCAGGTATTTGGACTTCTTAAAAGGCCCCTAAGCTTCTTTGTATTTGGACTTTGAACAATGCTGTGAACCTGATTGTGTCCTATGCCACTGTTTTATAGTGCTTGGGTGTGCTGCTGAATAAACTTGAGCAGATCCTGATACCTGGTGTGTGAACCTGAATTCAGCCATAACACAACTGCTGCACATGGCGCAGAAGGCCGCCGACCAAGTTGCCAGCCCGGACTGATTTTAAGAGGCTGCTCAGGAAGGTTTTATTTTATTTTATTCTTTTTTATTTTTTATTTTGTTTTTAGAAAATAAACAACTGGACCAGTTGCTTCTCGTGGTCGCCAACAGCGTTCTTCGCCTGATTTTTACCTATAGGCTTTTAAGGGTGGGTGGCCTTTTTGACTGGGTGAAATCCCACCCTTTGTGACACATACAATACAGTACAATTATGAAAGTGTGAATATAGTGAAAGAACCGCAGCTTCAGGGCCAGACACGAGTAGTTCCGGGGCTGGTCCCGGCCCAGTGGCCGCCTATTGGGAGACGCTGGTTTTAGGCTTTGAGAATACAGAGCAGAAAAACATAAAGAACAAAAGGAACTAATGTAAAAGTATTTTCTATGTTAAAGAAAGCAAAACATTTACAACAAGACATGGAAGATGCTCAGTCACTGGAAGCATAATCTGAATTGATGTTCCCATCAAAAGGGCATTGAAGCTGAGCAGGATACCAGACCAGGTGGAGCTTCTATGGAGGGAAAAACAAGGTTAACAGTCTATATAACTGCAAAAACATACATCTGGAGAGAAGTAGAAGAGAAAAATAGAGTGGGAAAAAAGTGCTCACAGTCTAAGCCTAGCAGCATAACTACAGAGATAGCTTTATCAAAAAGGAATGTTTTAAGCCTAATCTTAAAGTAAACATGGTATCTGCCTAACAGACTAAAACTGGGAGCTGGTTCTACAGGAGAGGAGCCTGATAACTAAACAAATATGCCTCCGCCTCTACTTTAAAAAATAATTTAAACTACCCATAAACCTGCAGTCTGAGAGTGAAGTACTCTGTTAGGAACATATGGAACAGTCAGATCTCTGATGTGCGATGGAGCCTGATTATTAAGGGCTTTGTACGTAAGGAGGAGGATCTTAAACTGTATTCTGGATTTAACAGGGACAATGAAGAGAAACTAAAACATGTGAAAGGTGATCTATCTTTTTAGTATTCATCAGAATTCTTGCTGCAGCATTTTGGATCAACTGATGGCTTTTAATTGCATTTTGTGGACTTTCTGATAATAAGGAATTACAGTAGTCCAGCCTTGAAGTAACAAATGCATGGACCAGTTTCACAGCAATATTCTGGAGGTAAGAGAAAAAAATCCTGGAAACCTTTTTGATGTGGGATTTGAATGCCACATCTTGCTCAGAAATTACACTGAGGCTCTTTCTATTATTGCAGACCAAATTAATGCTATCAAGAGGAAGTAATTGACTTAGTAACTTATTTTTTAAAGCTTCTATTCCAACAACTACATTTTCGGTCTTGTCAGAATTTATAGCAACTATAAGGAGTTTGAAAGATCTTTGCTTGCAAGTGTCCCCTCAGTGCCAAAGGCATTACTGCAGCCTCAATGGTAAGCTTTTGCATGAGTGTGCTCACTCCCAAACGGGCAGAAACAAAAGCTGAGTCAGTCCCATCCTGGAGAATTTACTGATTTGCAGCCATGATTTCAACTGAGGTAAGAAATGCTACTGTTGGGTAAGTTTAGTTTGGGTCTGGGCTGCAGTTTTACAGCAACTAATAGCTGCTCTCTGCTCTGCTGAAGCCATCCTTCAGTTACCTCTTGTTCCTTGGTTGTTTATGATGCAGATAGCGCACGCTACACCTGAATGTGAACATACATGATGCCATTATGGAGGTTGCCCTGGAAAGCAGTCAGGAAATCTTCTTTTATCAATCTGTACACTCGCTATTTAAGTGACTTAACAGGCATATAAAGACAAGCACGGTGAAAAGGCCAGGGTTCATTCTACTGACCAGGGCATTGCTGGAGCATGTATGAGGAAGACATTTTAAATGCTTATTTTTTATTTGTTGTTAAACTTATTTAAAGTCCCTTTAAAAGCAGAAAATTTAGAGTCATCCACGTTTTTATGTCTTCAAGACATGCCTGTAATCTACCTAACTTCTAATCTCATTGGATTTATCAGGATTTATGGATAGAGTTGTGTATCACTGGCAAAACTTGTGGAAATTTAAATTTAGCTGTCTAATTATTTTAACAATTGGAAGTGTATATAGAAAAAATCATTAGTCAAAGAACAGAACTCCACAAGCAACCCACAATCAAGTGTGAAGATTTATCATATACATGAACAAACTGGAATATGTCAGATAGATGTGATTTAGCTTTTAGTCTGTGCAGCAGACACTGCCTACTTTTAGGAACAACCCTAAAACTTTCCTTTTTGATAAACAGAATTAAAATGGCTTATCCTATGCTCTCTTTGTAGTTACGCTGCTACAGAGCTCCGGATGTCACATGACTCTCAGAACTTCGGCTTGTCGCTGGCAGGAAGGAATGCAATAAAAATGACCGTCACCGGCTGGGATTTTACTCCGTCAGAGTTTACTTTTCATTTTAAAACCAAAGATATTATCGTATATAGCTGGAAATTAAAAAGATTTAACATCTCCGACCCTTACCATGCCGAGTGGCGGACTTACCATTAGGCAAATGTAGGTGAATGCCTAGGGCCCCAAACACTTTAAGGGCCCCATAATGAACACTTAACAAAGATCTTTGTAGATATTTTTTCCTTCAAAATTATTCCACACCGTCATTAAAAAAAAACTAAAAAAAACAAACCCAAAACATATATGCTATAATGCCATCAGCCTGCCAAAAGGCGTGTTTCAATGTCCCCTAAACTCCCCCGCTAAAATGGACTATTCCATTCGACCGCGGCTGAACATGCATGCAGAATTATCGCACTCCATCCACTGACCAACCGTAAACCTTTCTCAGATCATTTAACACAGTCAGAAACAATATTTTCTTAATAAATGAATTCTAAACCCAAAAAGATAAAGAAAGAAATCTTCAAGAATGTAGTACCGATCTTTTATACGCAACTCACAAATATAAAGGAGACACTTGTCCTGACTACTCTGTCGCACATCTGTGCTGCTTTCAAAGAGCGTTCGAAAAGGTGAGTTCAACAACATAGGACTTTTAAAACTTATAACAAAATCCTTGAAAATAACATAAGCCAAAAACCTGGCGGATTGCAAGCAACATTTGTCACTTCTGTAAAATGTGGCTGTGCGCTTCATTGTCATTTAAATCCAGGGGAATTGTATAGTGTTGCAGTTCTAGCAGAACCTGCTTAAATCCTTCTGATTTCTTAATTTTATGTCTGTAGCCATTATTATTTAATTCTATAAAAGTGTGATTTAATTCTTCTTGGTAGGAAGGCGTCCGCTCTTTCATTAGTTGGTTGTTAAAGGTTCAGTTTTTAAAGTTGTTCAGACTTTTAGCCAATCATACATTAATATGGCATTTTTTTTAGTATAACACAAAGTTAATAATTAAATGATAAAGTACTAAACAGTATGCAAGTTACTACATTTCCCTTTTAATAATTTTACCTTTTTATTGATTTCTGCATTAAGAATGTTAAGTTACTGTAGTCATTTTCCCAAAATAATTGTTAATACTAGGAAGGTAAATCCATTAGTATATCAGCACAAACAAGAATATTTTTCACCAGCTGTCACCTACTTGCAGCCCATTTGAAACAACATGAAAGGTCTGCTGAACAGGTCAACCTAAAATGTCTTTTTGCTGAAAGTGTGGTATACAAATAAATTTATCTTGCCTTTTCACAAAGCCTGGCATAAACTTTTACAGAAATTAATATTATTATTTGTGGAAAATACATTTTTCAAACTGTTGAATGGGTTTTTCATTTAGATGCAGTTCCAAACATCTAAATTCTGGACATTTGTGCCGTTTAATGACTGAACCAGTGAAGAAGTTAAATAAAGGACATGTTTCTAACTTAGAATTGAAAAAGGTTCTAAACAACAGCTGCATAGGGCCCCATGTCTTTTTTCGCCTGGGACCCCCAAACTGCTAAATCCGCCACTGACCATGCCCCTGGGTAACCTTTTAAAACTTTAGAGGCTGTCGGAGAAGACCTTTTACCGGAGCTGAGATAACCAGACATACAATTTCCTGATAAACGTTCCCTCATCCTACTCCGAAGCATCGCTTAAAGCATATAAAAGCCGGCAGGAATAGAGATGAACACAATTGGGGTTGATTATCAAGATCCAGATCTGGAACCATCCTACCAAGGATAGTAAGCGGAAACTTGTCCTTAACTACCACGAGCAACGGGCAGCTAGGTTATGTCTGTCAATATCAGACTATTAATCAATCATTGTTTCAAAAAACTTAATTACACCGTAGCCTGTTCCTCGTTATCATCACAACAAATGTAAACAGCAGCATGCAGACATCACAAAGATTATGATTTGCAAAGTTTTACGAGATGTTTACTTGTTATGTGAGCAAGCACAAGAGTCCTAGAGTTTCATTTAAACTGATAGCTGGCGTGTTTCACTGCAATAATCCAATATTTTCTGCATTCTGCATCCTTTGGACTGATGACACAAGGAAACCTAGAAAAACTCAGCAACTCACTTATCTCTAGCACTATGGTTTCTGTAACAGTATCTTATTGCAGCTGATCAAGAACGCTGCCGCTTGTGTTCTTACTAGAACTAGGAAAGTAGAACACATCACCCCAGTTCTAAAGTCCGTACACTGGCTCTCTGTAGCTCAAAGAATAGATTTCAAAGTGCTTTTATTAGTCTATAAATCACTGAATAGGTTAGCACCAGAGTACATTAGAGATCTGCTATTGCGGTACAAACCTTCTAGATCACTCAGGTCCTCCAGCTCTGGTCTACTGACTGTCCCTAGAACCAGAACCAAATATGAAGAAGCAGCTTTCAGTTTCCATGCTCCCCACGTCTGGAAGAAATTGCCAGATGAATGCAAAACTGCAGTCACTGAACTCTTTTAAATAAAAAATTAAACTCATCTATTTAGAGCTGCTTATGAGTAACTGATACAAGTTTTGCATTCATTCTTTTTATCACTGTTATTGCTTTAGTCAATCACTAAATGTTTTCTGTTTTTAATTTTCATAATTTTACATAAAGTTTATTTTATTCTCCAATTACTAAATGTTTACTTTTGTATTAATTAATTAATTATTCCTAAATGTTTTAATTGATTATTGTGTTTCATCAGTTTTTAATTTGCATAATTTTACATACATTTTCTTTTATGCTTTCTTTTAGTGATTCTCTGTTTCAATTTTCACATTTTTGTTATAATGTAAAGCACATTAAAATTCCATTGTGTTGAAAGTGCGCTACATATATAAATATAATTGCCTTGCCTTGGGAATCTTGTTGAATGCTGTTCTCCTAACTCGTCTGCGTCTGTTATGGCATCCTGGGGCACATCCACCAAATTTACTATTTCTAAGTTTAGGTTAGCCGCATTTAACTATAAGAATAACAGTGGGAGACTGCCTGCCACTGTGCCGCTGATTAGATTTGAACTGTTGAATGCTGGGAGAAGTGACTTCAACTCCCGGAGCTCTATAGGCTTAGACTGTTAGACGACAGACTGACCACTTTTCTTTACCCTTCTTTTTATTTTCTATTACTCTTAAGATGTTTTTTTTTGTTTGTTTTTTCCTGTTAGTTCAGCTGTTAACTTGTTTTTTCTCTGTGTTTTTCCCTCTATAGAAGCTATACCTGGTCTGGCATCCTACTTAAATACTACCCTTTTGGATGGGTAGCATCGATTCAGATGAAGTGACCAAACATGTTCCATCTGTTATCAACTTTTTACTTTCTTTAATATAGAAAGTTCTCTTATATCAGTTCCTTTTGTTCTGTGTCTTTGCTCTGTCTTCTCAAACACCCAGATGGCTGTAGCAGATAACTGGTGATACTGAGCTAGGTTCTGCTGGAGGTTTCTTCCTGTTAAATGGGAGTTTTTCCTCACCACTGTTTTATATGATTGCTCAGTATAAGGAATTACTGAGGGATTGCTGTGGTTGGAGTCTGCATGTCCAGGGCAGAACCTCACGTGAATGACTTAATGGAATCTGCCCGGATTCCTTAAATAGAAAACTTTTAACTGATTGGAACATTTGTGCAATTGTATTGAAAAGACCTATTTGGCAAAGTGCCTTTCGATGACATTTGTTCTGAATTTGCGCTATATAAGTAAACTGAACTGAATTGAACCAAACTCTCTACTGGATCGGTCAAGGCCCAGGTTAACCACAATCACCACTGGTGTAGTAGTTACCAGTGGAAATTGGACTACTGCTGGTCAATGGACGAGAGAAGGAAGCCTTGTTGGTAGGATAGAGAGAAGAGGGAAATCAAGAGTGTTGAGTTGAGGGTAGGGACTTTAACTAGTGGGACTATGACAAGTAAAGCTAGAGAGCTGGTGGATATGACGCAGAGAAGGAAGGTGGATATTCTATGTTTTCAGGAGACCAAGAGGAAAGGTAGCAAGACTAAAAGCTTAGGAGAAGGGTTCAAGTGGCTCTACTAAGATGTAGATGGGAAGAGAAAAGGAGTAGGATATATATTGAAGGAGGAGTTTTTTAGGAACATTAAAACAGTTTTATATGATGAGTCTGAAGCTTTAATTGGAATGAATAAGGATCAATGTTGTTAGTGGTTATGTCCCACTGGTAGGATGAGAGAGTTAAATTCTGGAGTGAACTATACTATTTTATGCAGTGTATCCCCAGAGTTGAGTGTGGTAGTTGGTGCAGACTTTAATGGACATGTTGGTGAAGGGAAGTGATGGGTAGGTTTGGTATCCAGGCTAGGAACAAAAATGGTCAGATGGTGGCAGACTGTGCAAAAAGGATGGAAATTGATGATCTGAAGCAGGTTAATGACTGCTAGTTGGTGGTAGGTGAGACTGTTTCTAGACAGCATAGGATTTTGCTCAGTAGGATGAAAGTGATGTTGAGGAAGGTAAAAAGAACAAACTCTGTTCATCTCAAGTGATGAAAACTGAAAAAAATAGAGAGCTGAGGTCTTCAGGGATGAGTTAAAACAGGCCAGGAGGTGCTCCCAGATGACTGGACAGCTATAGCTAATGTGATTAGGAATACAGGTTGTAGAGTTCTTGGTATGTCATCTGTAGGCATGGGCCGGTTACCGATTCAAGGTATACCATCGTATGAAAAAGTCAAGGTTTCAAAAACACAGACATTTTCTGTCATATCGTTCCTGCAGTGTGAGCTTTTTTGATTTTTTTATGTGACGTCTCGTCAGGGAGAAAGTAGAGGTCCTTCATGCCGTATGAAGCTGCAGCATAAACCTCCCCTCCCCCCACCGCTCAACTGCGTTTGTTATGACTGACAAACAGGCAGTTCTGCAGGCTGTGTGCTGGCTGAAGGATGCGAGCGCCCAGAACTTTTTCTACTGTCTAAGCGGACCAAGTCGGCTGTTTGGTAATACTTCGGCTACCATAAAAACTATCACGGCTTGGAAAAAGAAGGTTGCCTGACGTGCAAAACATGCTTAACAGTGGCAGCCTGAGGGGGAAATACACAGAATACGATATGCATGTTCGGGAGCACCGCCCATCGTTGTATGCTAAATTCAAGGTAAAATGCTGTCTTGAAATGAACAAGCGTATTAGCGTCTGACATTAGTGAAATGAGCTTGCTACCCTGGCAGATATGGTAACTACCATGTGTTATTTTTTCTTAATCTCGATCCTTTAATAACTTTTTTTTAACTGAGGCAGATATGGTAAGTTGTATGCTAATGATGATTTATCTTAGCAAGTTATTTGCCATATCTACCTCAGTAGAAAGAAAAAATAAGTTATTGACAACTTTTTTTTTCTTTCATCAATCTTTACTGCTAAGATGGATAACACCAGCTAGTTTCCTCTCTAACATGACATAATGTTCTAAATATTGTTTAAAAATATGACTTCAATTGAATTGTTTGATTCTTTATTTTTAATACAGACATTAAAAATAAACATTTTAGAACTGTAATCATGATACCGTGAAACCCTGGTATTTTTGCCTAAGGTCATACCGTCAGAATCTCACACCGGCCCATGCCTAGTCATCTGCACGAAGTATAGTAGAATATGGAGACTTGTTGGTGGAAAGATAAAGTCCAGGAGCATATATATCCTGATGAAGTGACCAAACATTGGATTTGACCACCGCCTCTTGCAGGTGCCAGGGGTTCGGGTGAGGAGACGTGGAGAACGTGCGTTCTCGCTCTGAGCCCCTCATCTCTGGAACCAGCTTCCTTTGGTAGTGAGGATGGCCCCCTCTCTTTCTGTTTTTAAATCACGCCTGAAGGCTCACTTTTATTCTTTGGCTTTTAATTTGACCTAGTCTGCTATATCCCTGTTTATTTTATTTTGTTATTTTATGGCATTCACTGTGCTATTTTACTATTTCTTTTGCGTGTTTGGTTGTATATGTTTTTAATACTGTACAGCACTTTGGTCGGCCTCGGCTGTGTAGAAATGTGCTCTATAAATAAATTGGTATGGTATGGTATGGTACATAGAGAAAGAAGTTAGCCAAAAAGACGTGGGACACTAAGAGGACTGAGGAGAGTAGACAGGAGTACAGGGACATGCAGCATATGTTGAAGGTAGAGGTGACAAAGGCCAGACAAAGGGGTTATGATGACCTAAATAATAGGTTGGACAATAAGGAGGGAGAAAATTATTTCTATTGCTCGGCGAGGCAGAGAGATAGGGATGGAAAGGATGTGCAAAATGTTAGGCTGAGTAGAATAGGTGACTTTTGTGGACCAGGAATTAGCTCAGATTAGTAAAGATGAAGTGAGGAAAACTTTAAAGATGATAAAAACAGAAAAGACAGTTTATCCTTGTTAGGTCAGTCTAGGTAATATAAAAATAATAAATATTAAATGGACTCAGTCTCCCAACATCCCTTCCACCAGGCCAGCCGCCATCTTACTTATAGCTCTGCCATGCCCCTCCAAGCCCCTTAAAGCTCATTGGCTGCCAGCTGCTACCATGTCACTCCCAAGACAAGCTCATTGGCTACCTCAATGCCGTCCCCGGATGACGAACACTTTTCCTTGTCTGTTCGGGGGACGAGGGCGCGCACATCAAGTTGACAGCTAAGTGAGAAGACCTGCTCAGCTTTCTCTTCCCCTCTTTCTCACGTACGCCTATGACATAAGCACATAAGGTGGATCTTCCAGTGATGTTTTGCTTCCATATTCATACATCTTTTTGCCTCTGTAGCGTTGAGACATTATTTACCATAGCATAGTAGAATACATAATCTTAGACTAGATTGAATTTATTTTGTTTGTGTGAGCAATTGGTGAATAAATTCCCTAAACTTGAGATTGGTCTCTGTGCTTCCTTTAATCGCAGTGTTTGATACATCGTGCAAAACAACTCACCTTTCAGATAGACTGATAGTCTAGCCTAACAATTAACATTGTTTTTACTATATGTAGAGTAAGAAGCTGGTGCCTTTTTTTCCCTTTTGCTCAATTTATCAAGAATAATTTTAAGTTATATTAACAATTATCCCGGTATTAGGTTACTTGGTTAGGTTAGTTGTGTTTAAATCATTATTAGCCAGACAGCAAGAATAACATCCAAAATCCCCAACATCCTGATGACATACCTATAGACCAGTGTTTCCCAACCCTGGTCCTCAAGGCACACTGCCCTACATGTTTTAGGTTTTTCCCTGCTTCATCATAGCTGATTTCAGTTGATGGCTGATTAACAAGCTTTAGCTGAGCTGCAGTCATCTGAATCATGTGTGTTTAAAAAAATTAAAAAATAGTGGTTGACCTAGAAAGAATCACACACAGGGGTCGGAGAGAAATTGCAATCAATTGAGCTCTGCAGAGGGAGATAAAATACATTTTTTGCAGAGGGAGACCAGGAGACTTGGTTGGGAGTCACGAACCGGTGCGCTGCCGAGCAACTCGCAGAGCCGAACATAGCTTGTTAACCCTTTCTATTGGAATCCGTAGCCATTTAAGTCAGAGCTCTTTGTTAGCCAAAGCTAGTTAAGTGATAAGCGCCACATGGTCTCTTTGTTTCAGAGCGACCACGAGGTGAATTACCAAAGTCCTACAACCCCCCCAACCCCGTTCGGCAGCCTGCGCGTTCCTGCCTGTATGCCGTTTCTACGCGACGTACAGGAAGCCCCCCAGGTAACATGGCTGTGACGTCTTCCAGCCGGTGGCCATTTTTGTAGTTTTGTTTGTGTAGCAAGTAGCTGTAGCCCCCTGGCTTAGCAATTAGCTGAACCGAATTAGCTGGTATTTGAATTTAAGTTGATGTTTTGTTTGG
Organism: Apricaphanius iberus; assembly: GCA_028564705.1. Taxonomy (NCBI): domain Eukaryota; kingdom Metazoa; phylum Chordata; class Actinopteri; order Cyprinodontiformes; family Aphaniidae; genus Apricaphanius; species Apricaphanius iberus. The sequence goes on from JAPXFQ010002212.1 coordinate 84,234, forward strand.
TAATTAGTTAATAAATTGATTAAACTGTATCAAACATTTGTTTCTCTTATTTTAAGTGTGTGTTTGAATCATCCGAAAAAGGATTACCCTTCAGATCAAAAGGTTTCTGGTAAATCATTGATAATTAATTTAAATTGCTATTTGATAGTTAATTTCGAGAGATATAACCTCTTGTTTCCAGGTTAAACTGGATGTTGCCCCATTTTAAATTATTTGAAGGAGTAATTAAATTAATAATCAACTCTTTCCGCCAAACCCGTTTTATTTAATAATTTTACCATGTTTGAATACGCTGCCTCTGTTTTTAACACTCCTCAGATTTTATGTGTTACATTTAATAGGCCTCCGAAAAACAATGCACTTTCTATTCCAGAATTTTCAGAGTTTTTATCAATTTTACACAACTCTTATGAAAGGATCATTTTAGCTGGTGATTTTAATCTAAATATAGATAACATTTTAGATCCTTTATCAACAGATTTTTTTTATATTTTAAATTATATGGATTTTAGCCGGGCTGCACGGTGGCGCAGTGGTTAGCGCTGTTGCCTTGCAGCAAGAAGGTCGTGGGTCGTTCCCCCCAGGGTCTTTCTGCATGGAGTTTGCATGTTCTCCCTGTATGCGTGGGTTCTCTCCGGGTACTCCGGCTTCCTCCCACAGTCCAAAAACATGCATGATAGGTGAATTGATCACTCTAAATTGTCCTAGAGAATGTGAGTGTGAATGGTTGTCTGTCTCTCTGTGTTGGCCCTGCAACAGACTGGCGTCCTGTTCAGAGTGTACCCTGCCTAACGCCTGATAATTGCTGGGATAGGCTCCAGCTGCCCCGTGACCCTGAATTGGATAAGCGGTTAAGAAGATGGATGGATGGATGGATGGATGGATTTTAGCCAACATGTCATGCAGCCAAATCACAACAGAGGACACACCCTGGACCTGGTCATCACGTATGCCCTGTCCACCAGTTTGTCCTCTGTTGTTGACTTGGCTGTCTCTGACCAGTGTGTTTTTTAATATATTCAATTCAATTCAGTTTATTTATATAGCGCCGTTTCACAACAGATGTCATCTCAAGGCACTTTACAAGAAGAGTTATTACAATACAATGTTTAATGTAGAAATTAGAGAACCACAGAAGATTGCGTCATGTAATTCTCAGCAATCCCTCACACTGAGCCAGCATGAAGCGACAGTGGAACAGAAAAACTCCCTTTTAACAGGAAGAAACCTCCGACAGAACCAGGCTCAGCACAAGCGGTCATCTGCCGAGACCGTCTGTGGTTTGGAGAATACAAAACAGAGATACAGAACAGAGATGCAGAACAGAGACACAGAAAGAACAACAGAACTGACGCAGAAGTTTGTTGCAGGACGTGGAGAACTTTCCGTCACTGCAATGCCATCTTAGTCAGGGTCGTCAAGCAGGGCTGGTCAGGAGCACCTACTGTAGGAAGAGACTAAGAGAAAGCAGGTTAGCGCTTGAACTAACAGAACATTATGCAGTTGGGGAGTAGTAGGAGAGAAAGTAGGAACAGACCCTAATAATGTCCTCCAACAGCCTAGCCTAAAGCAGCATAGCTACTAACATTAACCTGTCTCCTATCTACTAGGAGACCTAGCTACTAACACTCTCTACATGGCTTACATTAATCTATCTCTACCTAGCTACTCTACCTCTTCATTTCCTTTCCTAGCTTTTGACACTACCTGGCTACTAACATTAACCTATCTCTTCCTAGCTACCTGTCTAACCTATCTCTAACTGCCTATTAACGTATTTCTAACTGTAAGCCGCCAAAGAGGAAAGTTGTCAAAGAGGAAAGTGTAAGCCTAGTTTTAAAGATATACAAATTGTCTGCTTCACAAACCAACCCTGGGAGCTGGTTCCATAGGAGTGGAGCCTGATAGCTGAAAGATCTGCCACCCATTCTACTTTTAGAAATCCTAGGAACTACCAGTAAACCTGCCGTCTGAGAGCGAAGGGCTCTGTTAGGAACATATGGAACAATCAGGTCTCTTATGTATGATGGAGGTAGAATATTAAGAGCTTTATATGTCTGAAGGAGGAGCTTGAATTCTATTCTAGATCTCACTGGGAGCCAGTGAAGAGAAGCTAAAACAGGGGAAATGTGATATCTTCTTTTAATATTCATCAGAATCCTAGCAGCAGCATTTTGGACTAACTGAAGACTTTTAATTGTTTTCTGTGGACTACCTGATAATAAAGAGTTACAGTAATCCAGCCTTGAAGTAACAAAGGCATGGACTAGTTTTTCAGCATCACTCCTGGACAGGATGGTTCTAATTTTTGCAATATTCCTAAGGTGAAAAAAGGAAATCCTAGAGACTTCTTTAATGTGAGATCTAAATGACATATCTTGGTCAAAAATAACACCGAGGTTCTTTGCTTTATTACTGGAGGCTAATTTAATGCCGTCCAGGTGAAGGGGCTGACTAAGTAGTTTCTTTTTCAGAGCTTCTGGTCCAAAGACGACAACTTCTGTTTTATCAGAATTCAGAAGCAAGAAGTTTAGAGTCATCCAAGTTTTTATGTCTTCCAGACATGCCTGTAGTCTACCTAACTGATTGGATTCATCAGGATTTATGGATAGATATAGCTGTGTATCATCTGCGTAACTATGGAATTTTATCCCATGCTGCCTAATTATTTTACCAATAGGAAGCATATATATAGTAAAAAGAATCGGCCCAAGCACTGAACCCTGTGGTACTCCGCAAGTAACTATTGAGGTTGAGGAAGATTTATCATTTACCTGAACAAACTGAAATCTGTTAGACAAATAAGATTTAAACCAACCTAGTGCTGTTCCTATTATACCGACACTTTGAAGCCTTTCTATGAGAATATTGTGATCAACAGTGTCAAAGGCAGCACTGAGATCTAACAGGACCAGAATGGTCACCAGTCCATTGTCTGAGGCTATGAGAATATCATTAGTAACCTTCACCAGAGCTGTTTCAGTGCTATGATGAGCTCTAAAGCCTGACTGAAACTTCTCAAACAGCTCATTATTGTTTAAATGCTCACATATCTGGTGTGCAACTATTTTCTCAAGAATTTTAGATAAGAAGGGAAGATTAGATATCGGTCTATAGTTAATTAAGTCGTTTTGATCAAGAGATGGTTTCTTAAGTAGAGGTTTAATTACAGCAATCTTAAACTCCTGTGGTACATATCCATTGACTAAGGATAGATTCATTATATCTAAAATTGGAGCAGCGATCAGAGGGAAAACTTCTTTTAAGAGTTTAGTTGGGATTGGGTCTAAAACGCAAGTTGAAGGTTTAGATGAAGCTAATAATTTTAGTACATCAGAAGGTTCGGCTGCATTAAAGCAGTTTAAGCATATATTAGGTTCAACCATTTTTGATGTTGCCTCATTAACTAGGGAGGAAGCAAGCATATTGGGAAGGTTCCCAATTATTTTATTTTTTATAGAGTCTATTTTATTTATAAAGAATTGCATGAAGTCATCCATCCAAGTAGGAATCCTGTAAATGCGTGGAGCGCCATTTTCTCTCTAGTTTTCTAACGTTCTTCTTCAGGGTATGTAGCTCTGAATTAAACCAGGGAGCTAATCTTCTAAGGCTGGCCACCTTCTTTTTCAGTGGGGCAACGTTGTCTATTGCCAGACGCAGGGAGGAATTAACGCTATGAACTAGAACGTCAAGTTGTGAGGGGTTACGAGTTAAATCACTGTTTTCTATTGTACTTTTATGTACTGAGGAAATTAAAGTTGGAAGAGCTTCTTTAAAACTTGCTACAGCGTTGTCTGATAACGTTCTGGTATAATGAAGTTTTCTTTCAGGTTTGATATGATCCATTAGAGTAAGTTTAAAAGTGATGAGGAAATGATCAGACAGGATAGGGTTATGTGGAAAGACTGTTATTTCTTCACAGTCAATGCCATAAGTCAGCACAAGATCTAAGGTGTGGTGACCGCGATGGGTTGGTCCCTGCACATTTTGAGTAAAGCCTATTGAGTCTAAGATAATGTTAAAAGCTGTATTTAGACTATCACTTTCACTATCAACATGAATATTGAAGTCTCCGACTATAATGACTTTATCAGTGTTTAAAACTAAGTCAGATAGAAAATCTGCTATCTGATCTAAAAATTGAGAATAAGGGCCTGGTGGACGATATAAGACCACAAACAAAAGTGGCTTTACTGCTTTGTTATGTGTATGAGGAAGGCTAAAGACTAAATGCTCAAAGGAACTGTAACTATTATTTTTTTGGAGATTAATTAGTAAATCTGAATGAAAGATAGTTGCTACTCCACCTCCTCGACCAGTACTTCGAGGGACACTAAAGTTTAAGTAGCTAGGGGGAGTTGACTCATTTATTGTGACATGGTCCTCTTCCTGCAACCATGTCTCTGCAAGACAAAACAAATCAATATTATTTTCACAAATGAAGTCATTTACTAAGAGTGTTTTTGAGGGGAGAGATCTTATGTTTAGTAAACCACATTTAATTGATTTATTTTTCTGTTCACTCGGAGTTGTATTTATCTTTAAGAGATTTTAATACTTTTCTCTAGTAGCATTAACTTTTAATTAATTAGTTTTGGGCAGTGGACGGGAAACTGTCTCTATAGGGTAGTGGTAGGGTGGCAGTCCTTGATCCCTGAGCTGGACTTTGGGTTGTCACGGCTTTGGGGAACTAGAGATAACCCTATCAATGTTCCTGAAAAGAAGGACAGTGCTGGGGAGGATGAGCTGCTGAGTTCTCGCGAGAGTTGTGCATAGGTGAACATGGCGGTTATGTGGTAAAGTATACAATCAAAATCAGGTAAAACAAGGCAATCATTTTGAACCAAACTCAGCTTCTAAAGTAACCATCAAGTTACTTTTTTTTTCTTCTAAACAACCTGGACGAGGAAACATTGGATTCGCTGGAGTGCTACCTAGACGAGTGCTTTGATAGCATCGTTATGGGTAACTCACAGAAACCTGCTTCAGATACCCCAACAAGCACTCCACCGCAGAAGCGCACTCGTTCGGAGGCTAGCACATCCACCGACTCGCCAAATAGAAGCTACGGCGACATCCTGGACTCAATAGACAGGAAGCTAACCAGCCTGGAAGCCCGTCTCGCGCTGGTGGAGGTTCTGCATGAAGAATTTCAGGCTCTGAGGGAATCGCTGGAGTTCAGCCAACAACAAGTAGCTTCGCTAGTTACAGAAAACCAAACACTATAAGAAGATGTCAGAAACTCACCAAGGGGATGAAGCAGCTGTCTGGAGAAAACAGAAGTTTCAAGCAGTCTATTCTAGACATCCAGGCCCGATCAATGAGGGACAATCTTGTTTTTTCTGGGATACCAGAGCAGACTGAGGAAGATGCTGAAGTAGCCGTGCGAAAGTTCATTCAACACCAGCTTAAACTGCCAGGTGACACGGTTAAAAACATAACCTTCCATTGGGTTCACCGGCTCGGAGGTAAGAAACCCAACAACACCCGCCCGCGACCAATTGTTGCAAAATTTGAACATTTTAAACAAAAAGAACACGTCAAAGGACGCGGCAGAGAGCTGCGGGGGACGAATTACAGCGTTAATGATCAATTTCCGAAAGAAATCCTGGACAGAAGACGCGTGTTTTTTCCAATTAGAAAAAAACATATTAGTGAGGGCTGTAAGGCTACGGTTAGTGTGGATAAACTGTATGTTAACGGTCAGCTGTTTAGGGACCCTCAGGTTACTCCTTGGCTTTATTAGTCATATTTAACAGAGCCAAGACAGAAGTAGTTTTATCAGACAACTATAGTTTAAAGAAGCACAGCTCAGCAGGTTGTTTTTGTTTGTAAATGTGGGTAGGGGCAGGGCTGTGCACTAGATTGCTTTGTTTTCCTTTTTTTTTCTTTTTCTCTTTTTTCTTTCTCACATTTGTACCACCAAATCTCTTTATCACCTTTTTTCCTTTTTCTCTCACACACACAGACTTTTATCATGGCATATTCATGTTTTTCCATCATACTTTCATTCTGTACACACCTGCATGGTGCATTATTTCCCTCGCTTTATCTCTGCTTCTGGTTTTTTCAAAATTATAAATCTACCTTCTGGATCTGTAGCTGTGTCTATTACTTTAAAATTAGTATTTCTATTTATTAATATTGCTACTCCTCGTTGTCTAGAGTTATAGCATGAAGAAAATATATTAGGATACTCTGGTGTTTTTAAATCATTAGCTGTTGAACTTGATTTATGAGTCTCCTGTAGTAAGACGACATCTGCCTTCAATCTTGTAAGATGGTTGAAAATCTTAATCGTTTTATCTCTGGAGCTAGAGGCAGGAATATTCCATTTTAGAAATTTTACAGGATTCATAGAGCTAAGATAAACCTTAGACATTTACTATCGCCAAGGATGAATATAGGTGTAATTTTGGTTTGTCCAAGGAGTTGCCAGATTAAAACTATTTATAAATAACCAAAAGTTATGTATAGTTAGTATATATGGTCCAAATGTTGACGACCCCTCATTCTTTCATACTTTCTTCTCGGTTTTGGCTAATCACATGGATTACTCACTTGTTCTTGGGGGAGATTTCAACTTTGGACTAAATTAAAAAATAGACAGGCTCAGTACAGCAGGGACTCAGCGCAGATGGCAATCCATAGATATAGTTAAACAGTACATGAGCGATTATGGACTCTGCGATGCATGGCATACGCAGATGATGTACTCCTTTTTCTACAGCATTCACAAACTTCCTTCTCTCAGGTAATTGAGTTAATAAAATCTTACTCAAGAGTTTCAGACTATTCCATAAATTCGTTAAAATCTACAGTCCTTCCAATCAACTGTTCTTACCAGAGTCCTGTTGCTTTACAGCTCCGGTCGGGAAATATTACATATCTAGGTGTCCATATCTCACCAAGACTGGCAGACTTATCTAAGCTAAACTACGTCCCCCTTTTAAAAAAAGTGGAAGATGATCTGGCAAGATGGAAATCCCTTCCGATATCACTTATTGGAAGGGTAGTATTGAATTAAAAGTTATCAAATAATTCTGTGCATGTTCAAAACAGAGACAAGGAACCAATTTCCAGTTCTTAACATTTATTTTGAACAGATTAACAGATATGCGGGTTTTACAGAGAAAACAAAGATAATTCTCTGGGGCAGATTAAAGAATCTGACCATTGAATGATTTTCATGTCAAAACTTTTATAGACTCCAGTATTCTGCCAGGGTTGTAGGCGTTCCTTCTCCTCGAAATCTTACTCCAATCCGATCATTTCCAAACAGTGTCTGAGCCATGATTTGCTGTCAGAGAATCCTGGAGTCAGAAGATGGGTCGTCTCTGTTCTGGGTCAAAGGTTCATTATAAAGAATTATGGTTTTATGGCTATCTGCTTCCAAACCTTCCTCCCAGTTTTTATCTAAGCATCCTTGCTTTTACAGCCTTGCAATAAAACTCTTTGTCTCAGAGGTCCTCAAAGGTCACACATTCTCCCATGTTTCCCAGGCCTGAATTTAAAGAAAAACAGACCTCGGATTAAAGATATTTAAAACATATTTAGCCCCGTCAAAAATAACTACCACAATTCCCTCTTTTCAATCCATTTTTAAAAATGGATTGATTAAAGATCAAAACCTGTAAAGCTTTTTGAGAATGCAAAAAACTCCAACCCAAGAAATTTCATCAGTTTACTAAAATTCAAAACACAAACTATTAAAGTACCTTTTTTAACCTTAACTCCCATTAAAAAATGTAAATCTGTTAATCATAGATTCACCCTCTTTTGGCATTAACCAAAAAATTTATTTTAACAATTCCCACAAACTAAATTCAAAACCCAAAAATGTATAAGAATGTCTTACATGTGAAGAGATAATTAAATCTGACTTGATACATGTTAATACTGTGGAAGAAGCTTAGAAAATCCATGAACATAGACATTATTACTATGTTATATTCTGAAATAAATCAAACTTAAAGTGGGAAGAACCCTGTGAAACAGAAAAAAATAGTTAGAAGTAACATTTTTGTTCTTTTAAAAGTTCATATCTTCTCTTCCGCACCGCTGGCATTCCGTCCAAGGCTGCTGGGAGCTGCATTCAGTAAATGTCTTTAAAGGAACTGTCTTTTCCAAATGAAATCACAATCAGATGATTACAATAATAATCCCTCTTTAATGGTAAATTACTCCCGTAATTGACCATTCCCAAACACAGCCAATTCATTCAGGTGCAGGAAGATGCGATCTGATGCCATTAAGAAGACCTGGTA
>JAPXFQ010002212.1:97500-134680 GCA_028564705.1 Apricaphanius iberus
GTAATCCGTTCCAGATTCAACAGAGTGCGACCCAGGCACTCCAAAAATCTATTTTCGTTTGCCAGCTTTGACGATCCTCCGACAGCGTCCTGTCGGAGTCGAGGTGGCCAATCCTCACGAGCTCCGATCCGCACTTGTGGCTCCGATTTGAGTCGTAGAAGGGACTGCTCCATCCAGTCCTTCTGCTCCACTGGCCTCTCCGTCCTCCCCGGAGAAAGGAGTAAGAAACTCCATCTCCCAGCAGGCACCGGTGTCTCTCTGCGGAGCACAAAGCAGTCGCAGTCCTGCTCAGAAGAGAGACACAGACCTCAGAGCAGCTTCAACTACGGGCCCGCCACAGTCAATCTGCTCAAAACAAAAAAACATATGTAACTTGCATGACAACATTACCCAATGTTAGATTAACCAATCAATAGAATTAAAAAACCACGCAACTCTGCGCAAATTGTCAATAGAGCAAATACATGTCCGTCTCATTAATTTAAAAAAATAACTGGATCTTGGTCCAAAACTCTGCACACGTTCGAGGTCACCATTTTGTAGAATTAAAAATTATCAAATAATTCAGTGCATGTTCAAAACAGAGACGAGGAACCAATTTCCAGTTCTTAACATTTATTTTGAACAGATTAACAGATATGCGGGTTATACAAGAGGAAAACAAAGATAGTTCAATGGGGGCAGATTAAAGAATCTGACAATTGAATGATTTACATGTCAAAACTCCTCCTCTTTTATAGACTCCAGTATTCTGCCAGGGTTGTAGGCGTTCCTTCTCCTCGAAATCTTACTCCAATCCGATCATTTCCAAACAGTGTCTTAGCCATGATTTGCTGTCAGAGAATCCTGGAGTCAGAAGATGGGTCGTCTCTGTTCTGGGTCAAAGGTTCATTATAAAGAATTATGGTTAAATGGCTATCTGCTCCCAAACCTTTCTCCCAGTTTTTATCTAAGCATCCTTGCTTTTACAGCCTTGCAATAAACTCTTTGTCTCAGAGGTCCTCAAAGGTCACACATACTCCCACCATGTCTCTCAGGCCTGAATTTAAAGAAAAACAGACCTTGGACCAAAGATATTTAAAACATATTTAGCCCCGTCAAAAATAACTTGAATACCTGGAGCATATATTTGATGGAACAGACTTTATCCAATTTAATACATTGGTTATACAATTCAGAATTAACAAGAATAAATTCTTAGAATACCAACAAATAAATAATTAATTAATAATAAATAAATAATAAAAAAATAAATTTAGGCTCAATACAGTTGATTTACAAATTCCAGGAAAAGTTTTAGATTTCCTTAATCTTAACCCTCCCAAACTGCTATCTAAAATATACAAAACATTAAATGGACGGTGGCTGCTGCCTTTTCCATCTCCCCGGGCTGGTTCTTGTTGCTTGCTCCCCGGTGTTCCCTTGCCGCGCCTAGGCGTCGGCGAGCGGCCGCGGCGGGTGCCCATTGGAGTCAGCAGGGGAGCTAGCTCCCTGGGGTTGGCAATGGTCACCCCAGTTATTTTCTCCCCATCAACATTGCCTCTGTCCACCTGCTCCTTCATTCTACCATTCACAAGGCCTTGGGACGTGGGCACGTCACTGGGGTACGGGATGGAGCTTCCGTCTTCGCTACCCGGTGGTGGCCTAGGTCCCGATTTTATTGAGCAACTTAGACACTTACACTTGCAACATTTACGTGGAACGCAGATGTAGGGACCTGGCGGTGGGGCGCATTGGCGCTGGGGGCGGGACCCCTTATGGGGGGCCCCTTATAGGGGGCCCGTTGTGGGGGGCCTCGCCTGTGGTGCCGGCACCCACTGTTTAAATGCATCTAGACACTGAGGGCCCGGGGGGGGAGATGGGGGTACCCGGCAGTATTCCCATGTCCCACCCCTCTGTTTTAAGTGCACATTAGAACAACATGCAACAACACCACATTGAGCGGGGGGAGAGAGGCCGGGGGGTCTTTCCACACCCCTGTTCGTTGGACCATCAGGGGTCGGAGCCCAGTTAAAATACCAGGCCGTCTGGTCGGGGTCCTGGGCTGGTGGGCTGCTCTCTCCGGTGTGGGGGCCTTGGCGGTCTGTTTGTCACCCTGCCCCTGCACCCGTCTCCCGGGTGCAGGGTGCTTTATTGGGGCGTCTGTCCCTGGGCATGGGAGTATGGAGTATAGTGTACGTATGGGGGGTATGAAGGATTGTATAGCGTCCTTTTTTTGTAAGAATGTGTAGGCATGAGAGGGAGGGTACGTATGAGTGTCTCTGTCTGTCTATGTCTACCTGTCAGGTTGGGTGTTTGGCTTCCCTCTGGCCTGATGCGTCTTTTTCCCCTCAGTTACTCCCCGTCGGTGATGGATTCTCCTGCCCGCTGGTTGATGATGGCTCTTGATGCCTGGGGCCGGGGGTCCCAGTTGCGGCCCGGCTCGGTCCTGGTGCATGTCTGGCGGGTCCTGGGTGGTCCGGTGTGTCGGGCGGCCGCTGTTTCGGGCCGACGTCGTCCTTGGATTGACTGGGGCACCTCTTATGGGGGTGCCGGGGTTGTAGAGTAGGTTGGTGCCGTCTGGTGGATCGGTGGGGACCGTGCCTGGCGCCCAGGCCTCCTGCCGGCTCCAGGACTTCTGCTGGCTGGTTGGTTCATCTGGGGGGGGCTGTCCAGCACTGGCTGGGCCCCTAATCTTGGCACCCTGCGTGGGGCGGGGATCTGGACCCAGGAGCTGGAATATCTGGATGTCCAGGTGCTGGCTGGGCGCGGCCTGGGGAGGGCGTACATCCGCTGTGGCTCTTTCTGGGGCTCCCTGGCGTGTGGGTGTGTGGGGGCGGGCTGGGTTGTTGGCGGTGGGTATTGGTCCGGGGTGGCGGCGGCGTGTGTTATCCGTCGGTTAGCTGCGGATCCCCCTTGCCTGCGGTGGCGGCGGGGGGCCCTTGTCGGCTGGTCCCTGGTTGGGGCCCCGCTGCGTGGCGGGGTGCCCCTGGTCCCCGTTGCCTCCAGGTCCTGATCCGGGCCCGCCCTGGCGTAGCCGGTTTCCGGCGGAGCCCTTGGGCTCGTCACTGCGATCTCTCGGGCCCCAGCATTGCGGCTGCTTGGTGTTCCCCTGGGGGTTTCATCTGTTCCTTTCTTGGTGGGTGATCGGCCCTGCGCTGGTCCGCCTGCGGCTCCTGCTGCTCCTGCGCTCTGTGGGACTCTGGATGCATGCGTCTCCTGCCTCCTTCATGTCTGTGTCGATTCCTGTAGGACGGATTGACGGCTCCTTACACCAGCTATCAATCACTTTCATGGGGAAACCTTATTCAGACCTGCATGCTCGCACACACATAGGTGTGGGGACATTGGTGTGGACGGACATATCTTAAACTGAGGTTATCATCATTAGTTAGTTGTTCACAGGAGCTTACCAGAAACATTTGTATTATGTTCATTAATCCATGCTTTTGTGTAGTGAATGTGCAATTCTTAGTTTATTCTACTAGATCCGAACTATTGGTTTGGTTCTGTACAGTTTGTTGTTTTTGTTTTGTATTACTGTTTCTCTGCCGTCCTCCAGAGGTGGAGGACTGGGATGTTTTCTTGTGTTCTTTGGTTGCCTCCCTGTCTTGTGTCGTCGGTTCGCGCCTCTGTTGGTCCGATTTCTTTTCTTCACCTTCTTCCTTTCTCCCTTCTTGTCTCGGTTTAGTGTCCATGACGTCAGGAAATTGAACCCTCAGCAATCACTAATAATGATTTTTTTCATACATATACATCAAGTGGAGTGCTTGGGAAAGTAAATCTGTTGGGCTTGTACTTGGTACTCAGACAACAATTCTGAGTGGCAAACCGCTAGACAGGACAGGTAAAAGAAAAAAGCGGAATTATGAACAGCACAAATAGCAGATATAATGCATGTTGTACAGTTGTACATCTCCATGTCTCCTGATGACACACAGCCAATGGATACACTTTTTAACTTTATTTTAGACATCAAATCCTGGATGGTGGAAAACTTTCTCCAGCTCAACCAGGACAAAACAGAGGTTTTAGTTATCGGTCCTGAGGCACAGAGAGAGAAACTTACCAAAACTACAATTATTGTTTTTTAATCCTTTACAAGTGTAGAACCTGTGTGTGATTTTGGACTCTGAGCTGACTTTTATCCCTCACATTAAAAACATAACCAAAATAGGTTTTTATTACCTAAAGAACATCGCCCATTCTCTCTCGTGCCAATACGGAGACGCTAATGCATGCTTTTATCACCAATAGAATTGATTATTGTAATGCCCTGCTTTCTGGTCTTCCCAAAAAGACATCAAGTTTACAGCTTTTACAGAATTCAGCAGCTCGTGTTTTGATGAAGACCAGGAGGCGGGAGCACATTACACCGGTCTTAAAATCACTGCATTGTTCCCTGTATGTTTTAGGATCGATTTTAAGGTTCTTTTAATGGTTTTTAAGTGTCTTAATGGTCTTGGACCTTCTTATCTGTCAGAAGTTATTTCACCGTATGAACCCTCACTGTCTCTGCGGTCCTCTGGCAGCCGTCTCCTTGTCATCTCCAAAGTCAGGACACGGACTCATGGTGAGGCGTCTTTCCATTATTACTGCCCTCACCTCTGGAACAGGCTGCCAGAGTATCTCAGGGCCGCACAGAACGTTCATGTTTTTAAGAGCACGCTCAAGACTCACCTTTTTAGCTTAGCCTTTAACTAATTACTATTTATTAATGTATTTTTAACCGCTCAGAATGTTTACCTGATTTAATTTTTAGTTTAGCTTTTAACTGTTTATTTATTAATCTGCTTTGCATTTTTATCTCGATCTATCTTATCGTTGTTTTACACTTATTGTTTTATGCTTTATACAATTTATTTTTAATAAACTTTATAATTTAACTTATTTTAATCTTTCTTGCCAGTGTTTCCTCTCTAGGGGCCCCGTGCATCGGGGGCTGTGGTCAGCTGTGGCTGCTCGGGTGCCCCCCAGGTAGCACTTGGGTGAAGGCGGGGGTACCAGCCCTCCCTCCTCTGGGCGCCCTGGGTCGGAGCCTTGGCTGCTGCTGTTGATCCGCTGCTGCAGATGCAGATGGCTCCCATGATGGCATTTCCTGGCTCATCTGTACTCAGCCCGCTTTTTGTAGCTTTTAAGTGTGTGTGTGTGTGTATGGCTGATGGGTTGGGAGGGGGTTGTATTTGCGTTGATGATTTTTTTTTTTGAAGGGGGGAGGGGGGGTTGTGGGGTTATTTTAAATCTGTAAAGCACTTTGAGTAACTTTGTTTGAAAAGCGCTTTATAAATAAAGTTTGATTGAATGATTGATTGAAAAAGTCGGATCGGTGCAGCCCTAGGTAAAAATATAGAAAAATAGGACGTACATAGAGAATTCAATAGACCAGCATAGTTGTCTCACAATCAAGAGGTTGAAAGTCTGATTCAAATTCCTCCCCTTTGCTTCATTTCAAAGTGTCCTTGAACAGGACATTTCGACCCATATTACATTCTATTGCCCATGTGTTTGAATGGCTAAATAAGAATTGTGGTATAAGTGTTTTGGGATGTCAGTAAACCCAGAAAAGCTTTTTATGAGTGCATTCAATTTATTGCTTCATATTTATCAGTCAAAATCAGTGTAAACACACATTAAACATATTAACAGTTGTTATTGCTGTTTCATGTTTCATATTGATGCATAAAATGAAACAACCAATGGCACTGGCTTCTATTGTTCTGTGTCATTTTCCTGTCAAAGTAGTTTCATCCGCTCGAAACTTCCAACATTTACTGTTTCTTCCTCTTACTAACCCTTTTTGTTTTACTCTATCTCTGTCTCTCTCACTCTCTCTCCTTCAAATTTTTTTTATGATAAAATAAGCTTAATCTTAACTGATCTCCTAGTACATGCTTAGACTTACTTAATTGATAGGAAAACTCCATCACTAACATGCTTAGAGTCTACTATGAAAATATGGAAAAAAGGACCTGAACTTTGGAAAACTTTGTTTATTAATGTAAGAAAATGCAGTCTGATAGAGCAATAACCAGTGTTGGGGAGTAACTGAGTACATGTACCGGCAGTACGTATTTAGAGTACTAACTTTGAGTAACTGTATTCCGTTACAGTTACTATTTTTAAACATGGTATTCGGAATACAGTTACTTTAGTAATACCATTGGAATACTTGTGTGTTTTCCACCTGAAAGATGAAGCTAGAAGTTTTAGGAAATGTGTCTCTCCGCATTGTGTAGACTATTCCATAATACCCCTTAACAACATGCCGCCAAAACCATAGAGATCCTATGGCCGAAACACTCCCGACCTGCAAGCACCAATATTAACGTGAGTTGCCAGGTATGGATTCAGACCCGGAGCTGTGGAAGTTGGAGCCACAACCGCAGCCAAGAATAAACCTACTAGCAGTGAAGAAAATTATGCATTCAGTAGCGCTCTCTCGCAGTTTATTTTTTTCAAGTGATTTTAGATTTCCTTCAAGCATTCCTCACAAAAACCCAACTAAAGCCATGGTGGTTAAAACGGGGGGGGGGGGGGGGTGTAGACAATTGGCAACACTAGTCATCGCATTGCAACACAATGCTTCTGGTGTCAAACTGCAAAGTATGCAGGCAAACTCCAGTGATTGCTGGAGCAGCTGTAATTCGGTATCAATTAATGAAGCAACATATGCATATTACCACCTATAATATATTTAGTAAAGGTTAGCTATGATCCAGGTGGTAAACTTTTTACATTTATGTGTAAACTTTTGCTGGCGGGTCCCAAGAAACTACGCCGCCGCACATCAACAGCAAACTACAAACATAGCAATCGGCTGGCCAGCCTTTCAAGGTATGTGAAAATCACCAAAACAATTAAAAGATACTGCAACGATGTACAAAAACAAAACAAAATCTTCTACCACTGCTTTCCATTTGGAATGACGTGAATGTCAGTTTACAATACTTTGCATGTTTATGAGACAAAGTCGTGTAATGGCATTTAAGACTCTTAATAAAGATGAGAGAGATTCCTTTAAGCGTTTGGAGGTTTTAATAAAAGTTGAATTGATCATACAGGAGAACAGCACAGATCACAGTGAATGCTGAATGCTGCCCCCTCCCAACTCCCTCCTACCTACTTCCCCACTACCTAACTCCCTTCCAAGCTCATATGAAAATAAGTATTTATAAAGTTCAGCAACCTTGCCTCTATAACTTTGAAGACAAAACTATTAATCTCAGGGTGGGAATATCTTCGGATGAAGACATCTGGCTCTTTGCTGTGAATAAGTGACTTTTGACATATACAAAATAATGGCAATAGCTTGGGTTATATGTAACACAATAAGAGAAACTCTCAAAACTAAGTATGTAAGAAGAATCAATATTTTCTCAGGCAGTGATGTCTTCTCTAACCTCGAACTCAACACCTGTTGTCTGGCTCCTCTGCTCTCAGTGTTAATAATACTAAAGGATTAATCATAATAATAAATTTCTCGATCACAGTCGCAAATAATCTAATTGGCTGTGGCTGTGGCAGCGAAACTTCATTTCAAATGACTAAATATGAAATCTAATAAAATGTAAAGAAATATTACTGCTAAAAACCAGTTTGTTTGGTTGGTTGGTTTTGGTCACTGAGAGGTAGCAGTGTTGTGCCAAAAATAATTAAATACTATATCTTTTTCCCATTCAGTAACAAATGTTCAGTATTAGTATGCCCTCTTTTTTTTCTGCTACCAGCGCAATTTGTGACATTTAATAGACTTAAATGCTGTTTTAAAGGGGAAGTATTCCAAGTATTTAGAATACAGTACCAAGATTCAGCAAAGTAACGGAATACATTACAATATTCTTTTTTCCGGCGGGTATTCAGTAGTCTGTAACTAAATACATTTACAAAGTATTCTCCCTAACACTGGCAATAACCTATGTACAAACTGTCATTAGATTCAATTGTTTATCTGCCCAAAGTCCTGACAGTCTGGAACACGCGTGCAACCCTTCCACATGCTAGCAAACCTTTCTTAAGCTGAGACTGGCCATCGAAGCTTTCCCTTTTTCCCCCCCGTTCACCTTTCCTTTCGCTCCCCTTTTTTTATGTCGCGTTTTCCGCCCTGAAAGGAATTTTACTCTGCCGCAACAAACGATCGGACGCCTCAAAGTAAATGATTTCCTTTTTTTTTTATTCTGCCTGGGTGGAGTCGATTAGGATTCTTTAATTTCTTGTATTTTTATGCAGGCATGTCCTAACGTTCATGCATCAGATCTGTGTCTGAAATGTACTGTGTTTTCTTTTAATTAGTAAGCTGAGTTTGATTATATGATTGTGTTGAATTTATTGGTTTCCTAATTAGTAGAGAAGCAGTATTTGACTGTGTGTATCTTTGACTTGGTTGGGAGTCCCGAACCTGTGTGCTGCTGAGCAACTCGCTGAGCCGAACATAGCTTGTTAACCTTTTCTGTTAGAATCTGTAGCCATTTAAGTCAGAGCTCTTTGTTAGCCAAAGCTAGTTTCAGTGATAAGCGCCACACGGTCTCTTTGTTTAAAAAAGACCACGAGGTACCTCACCCAGGTAATAAAATAATAAACCCCGTTCTGCAGCCTGGCGTTCGCACTCGTACACCGTTTCTACGCGTGCAAGCGTATTACCACATACGGACATACAGGAAGCCCCCCGAGTGACTTGGCTGTGAAAATTTTCAGCCGGCGGCCATTTTCGTAGTTTGTTCATGTAGCTGTAGCCACCAAGCTTAGCAATTAGGTTAGGGTTAATTAAGTCTAATTAAGTCTGGGAGTCCTTTAAAGAAGTCAAGAGTGCTCCTAACTCCCTAAGACCTATTCACAAAGACTCCCAAAATGGGTGCAGCCAGATGCAATGTGTAGGACACTCTGGATGATTCGGAATTAACCAAACGATACGGACTAAATCTTATTTTGCAGATGTGGTGCGGGATGCAATCAGGTCTCCAACTAAACGTAACAACCCAATCAGTCCAGAAATTAAATGTTTAGTGAAACTAAGATATTTAGCCACAGAGAAAATGCAACTTTGCAACGCGGATGACTTGGGTATATCACAACTATCTATCAGCCGATCAATCCACCAAACTCTTAAAGTGCTCTGTCGACTACACATTATCAAACAATTCATCCAATTCCCAGTAGACGTCCAGTAACTGCATCGAATTAAAGCCAATTTCACGGTGATTGCAGGTATGCCAGGGGTGCACAAAGAAGAAAACGTGCACGTCTTCCAATTTATGCAACATATTTAGGGATGCCTATATGACGGACATTGCCTACCTGTTGCAGCAGCATCCTTTTTATAAGCGGCAATCTCGAGCCGACAGGGGGACTGTAGAGAATACCATCTCTTCTCACAATCTTCTGACGCTCGAGACACCGGTGGATAAGATGCATTTATTTTTCTGCTGATTTCCACCCATGCCTCCCATTTCTTCTTATTCGTAATCCCGGCTCCAAATCGACCTTTGAAGACCGTCCTCCTCTCCAGTACCAACTGTGCCAGTAGTAATAATTGGTCCTGCGACCAGTTAGGCTTCCTTGTTCTTTTCATGCCACTCATTTTCAGTTTACGAGGTGCTTTTCACGGTAGTGGGGGGGTCTATTTAAGATGTGTCTGATGTGCTCAATAGACAGCCTAATTGTTTACAGCCTACTTGAAATCACTCCCTTAATATGATGCATCCATCCATCCATTATCTATTCCGCTTTCATCCAATTCAGGGTCGCGTGGAGGGGGGGCTGGAGCTTCTCCCAGCTATCAGCAGGCATTAGGCAGGGTAATATGATGCATTTCACGTTTTTTCGTTTTTAAACTTCCCCCTCTCTGAAAGTAGGCTATTGTGTATAAGTTGTATGAAGTGTCAGTCTCATGGCCGACATAAAGATGTCATCATGCATTATATCTGCTGTTTGGGCTGTTCATAATTCCGCTTTTTTCTTTTACGTGTCCTGTCTAGCAGTTTGCCACTCAGAATTGGTGTCTGAGTACCAAGTACAAGCCCAACAGATTTACTTTCCCAAGCACTCCACTTGATGTATATGTATGAAAAAATCGTTATTAGTGATAGCTGAGGGTTCAATTTCCTGAAGTCATGGACATGAAACCGAGACAAGAAGGAAGAAAGGAAGAAAATGAAGAAAAGAAACAGTACCAGCAAAGGGGCGAACCGACGACACAAGACAGGGAGGAAAAACAAAGAACACAAGAAAACATCCCAGTCCTCCGCCTCTGCCGGATGGCAGAGAAGCGGTAAAACAAAACAAACAAAAACAACGAACTGAACAGAACCACACCAATAGTTCAGATCCATTAAGAATTACACATTCACTACACACAAGCATGGATTAATGAACACAATACTAATGTTTCTGGTAAGCTCCTGGTAACAAGTAACTAATGACAATAACCTCAGCTCAAGATATGTCCGTCCACACCAATGTCCCCACACCTATGTGTGTGTGCGAGCATGCAGGAGTGAATAAGGCTTCACCATGCAAGTGATTGATAGCTGGTGTAAGGAACCGTCAATCTGTCCTACAGGAATCGACACAGACATGAAGGAGGCAGAAGACGCATGCGTCCAGAGACCCACAGAGCGCAGGAGTGTCTAGATGCATTTAAACAGTGGGTACCGGCACCACAGGCGAGGCCCCTTACAAGGGGCCCCGCCTCCAGTGCCGATGCCCACCCACCGCCAGGTCCCTACATGTGCGTTTCATGTAAATGTTGCAAATGTAAGTGTCTAACTAGCCTAATAAAATTGGGACCCAGGCCGCCACCGGGTAGCGAAGACGGAAACTCCATCCCGCACCCCAGTGACGTGCCCACGTCCCAAGGCCTTGTGAATTGTAGAATGAAGGAGCAGGTGGACAGAGGCAAATGGGGATGGCGAGGAAATAACTGGGGTGACACGATGCCAACCCCAGGGAGAAAGCTCCCCTGCTGACCCCAATAGGCAGCCCCGTTCAGCCGATCCACCAGGGGTGGGAGGCCCCAGCACGTCAAGGAGGGGCACACGGTAGCGGCTCCTCCGAGCCCCATGGGGGCCCAGGTCATCTGCCCGCCCCCACCCCAGGGGCAGACCTAAATCCATCCCAACATTCAGACTACTAACAAAACACAGGACACTAGACACCCAGGCTGAGTTTAGTAGATGGTACCCCGTTTTAAATTAATTGAAGGAATAATTAAATTAATAATGTATTATTATTATATTATATAATTATTAATGCAATATTCCTAATATAAGCAGATAGACCATGACTCTTATTTCACTTGGTAACATTGCACAACAAATGGTGTGTGAGGCGATCATACCACATACACATTTATTTAAAAAGAAACAATTTTTGCTGATTGGTCTGCTGCTGTGCAGACCTGCTGCTTTATTTGTGCTGCTTTGATGATTGTTTTTTTTCCTGCCGTTCTGGACATCATTTGATACTTTTTATGCTGAATGATTCAATGCTGCTGGATTAATGCTGTTGAATGCTTATGCTAATTTGTACTAATGTTACACTGTGTGCAATTGAAACTGCATCGGTGTGCTACTTAGCCTAGCTTGGTGCGATTTAACTTAGCCCAGAGCTAATAGCTTGACACTGACAGCTACAACCCTGTGCAGACAGCTACAACACTGTTCTAATAGTCAGCTAGTAGCTAGCTCTGTGCTATAGTTAAACATAATCAATTAGCTTACATTTACATTCCCAATTTTTTTCTCTTTCTACTGCATTCCAAATTATCCAACTCGTTTCCAACCTGCAATTGTATCAATTAAATTTACATTCCATGTGCTAGTTTAAAACACAGCACCACAATAATTTACAATTTTTGATGATAATTTCTAACAGCGATCATTAGAAGCCATTGATTATAATAAATCCATTGATTAATAATCAACCATCAGCCTATTAATAATTAAATCATCAATCGGTAATAATCAATTCATTATACTTATTTTGTGACTTCCAGGTTGATAAATTTAGTGCTCAAAACATTATGTTGCCAAATTTGGAATCAAAATACTCATAATAAATTTGATTATTTTCCCATCAAAACTGCAAGCAACCAATTTAGAGGTCCCTTATGATGAGTCGAAATCAAAACAGCCCCACCATAGTAATGGACCTATAAATAATCATATTCAGTCATTGCTTTAATTCTGCCTCCTTGTTACAGTGTTCAAGCTGAATATTAATTGTTGTGTTCAAGGGACATCTTTGGTTTAGCCTGATGACGACCTGCATTTATTTCCTCATTGCTTAAACAGCAGTTTGAAATAATTAAGTCTAAACCTAAATTGAAAAATTCAGCTTACCCTGTAACTTTTCCTTTTTGTGACATTTTCCTTTTTGTCTATGTCTCTTTGTGTGTTTATATTTGACACTGACTTACAGCTAACCTTTGTTAGACTGTCTTGTTTACACTGCTAAGATTTTCCTCTGAAAGAAAGAAGCCATCCGTAATCTCAGCGTTTCCCAAAACACTGTAAGAGTTTCTAGTCGATTCCATTCTCAAGAGTGACTCGACATTTTTAAACACGTTAAAACATTGTTCAGAGTTTCAGTACAGAGCCTGATCACCTCTAAAGACTGAACATACTTTGTTTTAAACACCATTTACTGTGAAACATTAACTTTAAATGGTTTATTAATTCTCTGGGCCAAAAATGAACACTTTAAGTGCTATCTAACTAGGATAAGTGTAGTAAGCCACGATTCCTTTCGTGCAGACTTTAAGGACTGTAAAAACAGCCGTCGTAAGACACAAGCCTACCGCTTGTGCACTTTAAGTGATAGCTCGAAGCATTTTGACACATGTCCTGTTAATTTAATTTACAGTAAGGCCTTCCCTTAATTGTTTGTATTTTTTTTAACATTTACATTTTTATATGTAGCTTCATATAACCTGCCTCATTATTTCAAAAAGGAACAAAGCTGGTTTCACAGTGAAGGACAACTTGTTTTTACAGAGAAGTATTGTACCAGTACAGGGTTTGAAGTAAAAACAATCTTATTTGTACCAGGTTTTAAATACGGTTATAAATACCAGGTTTTGTTTAGACCAGGAACTGATAAATTGCAGCAGACTGTGTTCAAACAGGAAGTAAAGACAGTTTAGGTTATGATCCCCATAAAAGCGGGTGTTTGTAAATCATTTTGGAGAAAACACTCCTTAGGTAGGATACAAGAATTATTGACGGTTGGGGCACTGAGTCTAAACTGTGAAAAATACTGGGTGTGTGCAAACTATGATTCTGGGTTGTTGTGCTTCAATAAAAGAGTGCTCCCCCTTCGAGAATTTAGTCAGACTTTTGGTCTGGCTCCATCTGATCAGGTGCGTGACTTAAAACAGAATTCTGTTGTGTGGTTGTGTTGTTTCTCTCTGTCCCTGAGTCATATTCTGAAAATGTTCCACTGAGGAGCGTCTGGTCCTCTAAAAACCTACAGATAGCAGTTCCTGATTGAAGAAGGAGTTTATCCTGCAAAAAAAATAAAGAATAAAAGTTTTTAACCCCGACAACTTGGTGGAGGATGCGGGCAGAAGATATTTCTCCGGAACAGAGAGATAGTGTGTGAGTAATGATTGATGGAATAAGAAAATAGCAAATGTGGTTTTGATAAAACAGTAATGTTGTCTTTGAGTTCAACAGGGAATGGAGAGGTGATGGACTGATCAGGTGATTTTATAGTAATCTGACCAGCGCTAAATCAAAATTTATAGGTATTGATTAGTCTGAATTTCTCCATTTAATGTTGTTTTGTTGTTTTTTGGATTAAGGAACGGAGCAGAAACAGACAGCAGAAGTTCTGGGGTGTGGCTACCCACTAACAAGGCTGTGAAACCTGTCTGTGTCTAAAAGGCTCAGGGAAAGGTCAGTGTGATGACAATGACTCTGTCTGAAGCAGAAAGGAACTTGCGAGATAGTTCTGAGTTTTGGCGCCGTTAACGGAGGAGAGACGTCGCCTCCCGTGAAAGACTTATTGGGAACAAAGGATTCCTAGGTTGAAGCCTGGGTGAGGTACAGCCCGTGGACTGAGCCCCCACAAAGTGTGCATAAACAATAAAATAAAAAATAAAAGAAATTGTCTGGGTTTCATTGGCTATAAAGTAAAAAAAGGTCACAGTAGAGGTGGATGACCTAAAATTAAAAAAGCAAAGTCAGTAGGCCTACTGTAGTCTAACTGTGGAGTGAATGTCTGACAGAGCGGAGAAAGTGAGATCTCAATTCTGTGTGAAATCAGGAGTCTTACCATTGAAAACTCGAGTATAAACTATTATCTAAAAAAAATATAAATATATAAGTGTGTGTGGTGGTAGATAACTAAAGTGAACTATATTAGAATATATATATTAACATAGAAAGGATTATAGTTTTCGTGGCTGCGAGAGGAGCGCTGCGTGGGTAGTTCGTTGCTGTTGGCAGGATTCTATGTCGGCTTGCAGCTGGTGGTGTTGCCCGCCCACGAATGGTGTTTTTTGAGCTCAGTCACTAAGAGAGTCTGTTGTTCGAGCTGTTCCCAGCTCAAGCGGCACAGTTTTGTTAAAAAGAAACTGCAGACATGCTCTGAGGAGTGGTATGATGCATTTTGAGCTGAAAAGCAAGGTTGAAATGAACAAGCTTTAAATATATGCCTTAATGATAAACAAAAGGGGTTTTATTGGCCAAACTTATCAGTTAAAAAAAGAAGGTCTGTTCGAGTCTGCGGGAGTGGCTTTTGGAGTGCCGGCATCGAAAGGTCAGACTCTTGTCAGACTACGTGATTGTAACAGATTTGTCTTTATAAAAACAAATAGAAGCCTGATGAAGGGGGGGGTTAAGAAATGCTATTCGGATAAATACTTGATAACAATTAAATTAGTTTAAATTAAAAGGAAGGGAGTTTTTGTAGTTAATTCAAGTTTTGCATTCTTTGCATCTTTAACTATCTAGCTTTATTGCCGTTTTTATTGTATTGGTAAAAAAATTTTGGTATTGGTAAAAGATTTTTTCAAAAGCAAACAGATTTTTCTATTAAATTTTTTTTTTTTTGAATAAATACATAATGGTTAAATCGCTGAAAAGAGAACTTAAAACATGTTGATAAAATATTGCAGTGGCCCATCTTTATATTTATTTACTCATAAGATGAACAAGACATTTATTAAATTGACAAAATAAAGAAAGGCATTGCATTGATAAAATATAGAAGCAAGGGAATAATTAGGACAACAGTTTAAGCAGACATAACAGGATAAATGCCACATAGGCCATTCCTGTTGGAGAGAGCAAACCTATAAATTAGTATATTTTTACCATAACTAATACGGAAGAAATTATTACTAATAAAACTGATTATAATAAAAGTAAAATACAGCCCTTTTAGGCAGTCTGAGTGGGAAATACATTTAAAATTAGCATTCGGGGAAGGAGATATAGAATATGAAAAGAAAATTTTTAAATAAAAATGCCACCGGACTCAGAAGGCTTAGCTCTCGCACACACCATCAAGGTCATGTTATCTTCAGATAATTTGACTAGTGAGTCTTGGGGAGGTGAGCCTGAAAGGAGTGATGGGGGGTGCTTTGGCAAGGAAGGACTGCACAGAGGGAGCCAAGTACACACCCAGCGCCCAACAAACACAGGCTGCTGACCCAAGTCCATCACAACCATCCTCCATCTTGCTCTGCTCCGCCTAACAACGACACAAGGGGAGACACAGTGAATACTGCTGAAGGTACAGACTTTCCAATGAGTGAAAAAAAAGAGAAAAGGTGGCAGTCTGCACAAAATGGCTGAATGGACAATATTTCCCCTTTTTCTGGTGAACACATACTGTAGGGGCCACCTTAAAAGAACTCCTCCTCATGAATTTTCAAGATAAAAAGTGTATGAACTCATTTGTGTTGAACAACACAGACAATTTCTGCTGAGAGATGACGGGTCAAAAGCTGCTGATATCGCATGCGGCCCTGGTTGCTTGAATTCCGACCCCTTCGTGCTTCCCCAAATCCTCTCTACGTAACACCTCACCCTCTACCAGGAACAATTTAAAAGTTGGGTGGAAGGAAGAATTCGGCCTATAACATCAGGTCCCTGTTTGGTGTGTTAAGAAAGCATTGTTTTGCTAGCAAATTCGATCCTTGTTAATACACAACTGTAACAGATGGGACAGGTACTTAAATAATATCTTTATTTTACTCTTCAACCACAGGAATGTACTAAATTTAAGCTAAGCTAAAGTGGAACATTTAAATCAAGTCAAAAATTTATTTATACAGCACTTTTCATGCAGAAAGAGCAAATCAAAGTGCTTAATAGTTTAAGATGACACAAGCTAGAATGAATAATAAAATGATCAATAAAGTTTTAGAAGGGATGTGTATTAAAACTCAACTATAATTAAAATAAGTAAATCAAAAAATAAATGTAGGTGAACAATCTGAATAAATAGTAATCAGTTAAAAGGTAGAAGAAAGTTGAGCCTATTACTTTTGAACTGAACCTGAGGCTGAGGCATTAATAGAAGACATACTTGAATGCTTAAAACAAATGGGTGTTTAGAACCCTCAAGTTTTAGTTATAACACTACTATTCTATGTAGAGGAACAAGGTATGGGAAAATACAGAAAAATAAATTATCTTGAAGCGACAAATGGTGCTCTTAAATCTGTATTAGGCACCACACCCAACCCTAACACAGCATTGGCTATTTTAACTTCTAATTTAAACTGATTTACAGATCTTCATGTGGCAACTGTTTTTTGAGCTTACTTTTACATATATAAATTAGGGAGGTGTTTTTGTTTAGTTCTCAGGAACAACAACTGTGACGCACCAAAATAACAAGGGTTTGCTCTTTCCCTAGGGACCTTTAATCAGATATTTAAATAATTCGTCAGCATATTACAGTCAGAATATATTGAAATGGAGTGGACGTACAGTAAAATACCAATGAATCAGGAAATAATTTTGACTTTACATTTCAATGTTAAATAACAGTTTAGATGTTTTATTTTAATATATAAAATTACATAATTGGTCATTTTGGTATATACTCCTATCACCATGGATACTAAATAAGAAAAAAGGCTGAGGTAACTGGCAGAAACTAATCTCCAATTGGACAAAACATTCTGCTGGGATACACAGGACTCAGAAAAGAGAAAAACAAACATTACATTACAATGCCACACTATTATTAATAGGGGAAAATTATATAGCAACGATTTAATACAGTTACCAACTTTCTAGGCTAATTTAATTTCAGATTATGACTTCACGGTGACTCCGGTCAGGGCTTACACATTCCTTTTGGTATTCAATTATGCATATGGATCTTAACCTAAGATCAAAATTGGCTAACATAGCTGCGCAGACAGGGCTGATTGGCAACAGGCCCTCCAAATTACTTTGATTGCCATAAAGAATCATTGGCTGAAAGTGTTACTTTTATGAGATGTCCACAAGCTTATGTCCAGCAACAGGTGGAGAGCTCCAAGTCTCCTCTGATCCCAGAGGTGCGGCAGATGACAGCTCTGGTCAGGTCCCTGACTATAGCTCCTGAAGGGGTCCAAGGTCCAGCTCCAGAACCCTTTGGGACGAGGGGTTGTGGCTACATGTCTACAACAGAGAGCATGACAAACCTAGTTGGTCTGGCCCTTTCCACGGCACAGTGAGAACCATACATGCTGAAGGATAAAGTTTTCATCTGGCATCATTGGCTCCAGATCCCAGCCGTGCGCTGAAACAGATCAGGCAGGATTTCCAGGATTACACCTAAACAGGGTGAGGAAGGTTTTGACCAAGCTCATACAGCGGAAGCTAGGCCAAAGGAGGCGGGGCCTGACTCACCCAGAAGATTGGTTTGGGGGTTGCTATTAATGATCCATTGTTATCTACTTGCCAATGGGGGAGATGAACAATTGAAATTGCCATCTCAAAGAGGGATATAAAGAAGAGGAGGAAGGATCACAACTCATCAACCAGCCACACAACGCCCCTGCAACTGCCCAGCAGTCTCAGAGGGATCTTCCAACAGGGGCAGAAGAGAATATATATATATATATATATATATATATATATATATATATATATATACTACCGTTCAAAAGTTTGGGGTCACATTGAATGTCCTTATTTTTGAAGGAAAAGCACTGTACTTTTCAATGAAGATAACTTTAAACTAGTCTTAACTTTAAAGAAACACACGCTATACATTGCTAATGTGGTAAATGACTATTCTAGCTGCAAATGTCTGGTTTTTGGTGCAATATCTACATAGGTGTATAGAGGCCCATTTCCAGCAACTATCACTCCAGTGTTCTAATGGTACAATGTGTTTGCTCATTGGCTCAGAAGGCTAATTGATGATTAGAAAACCCTTGTGCAATCATGTTCACACATCTGAAAACAGTTTAGCTCGGTACAGAAGCTACAAAACTGACCTTCCTTTGAGCAGATTGAGTTTCTGGAGCATCACATTTGTGGGGTCAATTAAACGCTCAAAATGGCCAGAAAAAGAGAACTTTCATCTGAAACTCGACAGTCTATTCTTGTTCTTAGAAATGAAGGCTATTCCATGCGAGAAATTGCTAAGAAATTGAAGATTTCCTACAACGGTGTGTACTACTCCCTTCAGAGGACAGCACAAACAGGCTCTAACCAGAGTAGAAAAAGAAGTGGGAGGCCGCGTTGCACAACTGAGCAAGAACATAAGTACATTAGAGTCTCTAGTTTGAGAAACAGACGCCTCACAGGTCCCCAACTGGCATCTTCATTAAATAGTACCCGCAAAACACCAGTGTCAACATCTACAGTGAAGAGGCGGCTGCGGGATTCTGGGCTTCAGGGCAGAGTGGCAAAGAAAAAGCCATATCTGAGACTGGCCAATAAAAGAAAAAGATTAAGATGGGCAAAAGAACACAGACATTGGACAGAGGAAGACTGGAAAAAAGTGCTGTGGACGGATGAATCCAAGTTTGAGGTGTTTGGATCACAAAGAAGAACGTTTGTGAGACGCAGAACAACTGAAAAGATGCTGGAAGAATGCCTGACGCCATCTGTTAAGCATGGTGGAGGTAATGTGATGGTCTGGGGTTGCTTTGGTGCTGGTAAGGTGGGAGATTTGTACAGGGTAAAAGGGATTCTGAATAAGGAAGGCTATCACTCCATTTTGCAACGCCATGCCATACCCAGTGGACAGCGCTTGATTGTAGCCAATTTCATCCTATAACAGGACAATGACCCAAAACACACCTCGAAATTGTGCAAGAACTATTTAGAGAAGAAGCAGGCAGCTGGTATTCTATCGGTAATGGAGTGGCCAGCGCAGTCACCAGATTTGAACCCCATTGAGCTGTTGTGGGAGCAGCTTGACCGTATGGTACGCAAGAAGTGCCCATCCAACCAATCCAAATTGTGGGAGCTGCTTCTAGAAGCGTGGGGTGCAATTTCTCCAGATTACCTCAACAAATTAACAGCTAGAATGCCAAAGGTCTGCAATGCTGTAATTGCTGCAAATGGAGGATTCTTTGATGAAAGCAAAGTTTGATGTAAAAACAATCTTATTTCAAATAAAAATCATTATTTCTAACCTTGTCAATGTCTTGACTCTATTTTTTATTCATTTCACAACGTATGGTGGTGAATAAGTGTGACTTTTCATGGAAAACACAAAATTGTTTGGGTGACCCCAAACTTTTGAACGGTAGTGTATATATATAGACTAATAGACTAAAAGTTAACCTGACAAAAGCAAAGTATGAAAATCTCATTAAAACAAATACAACTCAGACCAAACAAGGGAATAGGTCAATTATATGTGGTTTACTCAACATAAGATCCCTCTCCTCAAAGACTTTATTACTGACTTGATCTGATAGTAAAATTAATGTATTTTGCCTATCAGAAACCTGGTTGCAGCAGGAGGATTTTGTAATTGTAAATGAGTCAACTCCTTCCAATTTATCTAAATGTTCACATTCCTAGAAGTACTGGGCGAGGAGGAGGAGTTGCAAACATCTTTCATTCAGATTTGCAAATTCGCCCTAGACCAATTATTAACTACAGCCCTTTTGAATATCTAATCCTTAGTTTTCCCTCATCCAAGCTACAAAACAGTAAAACCACTTTTGTTTATGGTTTTGTATCGTCCATCAGGCCCTTACTCTCAATTCTTCGACCAGATCTCAGATTTTTTATCTGATTTAGTTTTAAACACTGATCAGGTAATTATAGTAGAGGATTTCAATATTCATGTGGACATTGAAAGTGATAGCCTAACTGCAGCCTTTAATATGATCTTAGACTTAATCGGTTTTACTCAGAAAGTGAAGGGACCCACGCACTCTGGTCGGCACACTTTACATGTTGTACTGACATCTGGCATTGAGTGTGATGAACTTATAGTCCTCCCACATAACCCAGTCCTATCTGACCATTTATTGATAACCCTTGAATTTACTTTACCCAACGTTCCAAAATCTGAAAGAAAATTTCATTACAGTTGAACTTTATCAGACAGTGCTGTAACAATTATTAAAGAACCTGCTCCATTAATGCTGTCCTCACTGAAGTTTGCTGTAGCCAGCGTAATTCCAGCAATCTGCTGGGATTCCTTACATAGAAAACTTTTAACTGATTGGAATGTTTGTATAACTGTATTGAAATTAATTTTGTTGTAAAGTGTCTTGAGATGACATTTGTTTTAAATTGGTGCTATATAAATAAAAGTGAATTTAATTGAATTATACAGCTAGTTTACCTTTTTTTTACTTTCAACACCTCATCTCCAGAGAAATAGGCTGCTTGTTGTGTTTGGCAGGATTTAATGAAGAAAATAAATTATCTTGTGTTCATGTAAAACTGTACAAATCAAATATACAAAATACACAATGAGTGACTGCCATTTACAAATTATAAACATGCAAATGGTATTTTTCTGAGTGAATACACAATAGACATGCTTCATGTAACTCTGAGAGAATAACGGTGATCAACAGTCACACAAACAGAAATTCGACAAATCTGCTGCAAATAGAAACTTCTACCTGCATCTAAATCATTTAACCTAAATTAGTTTCAAAACTCATTAATACAAATCTAAATACAAAGGAATTTACGGATAAAGCAGATACTGTGGACTTTAAGAGAAGGATTGGAGAGATTGTCATCAGATTACAATTTATCACTGAGGCAAAGACCCCACTACTTTCTGATGATGACTTCCTGCCTTACTTTAACAAAAATGCATTTCGCTTAGTTGCCACCAGGTGGCAGTAACATTTCTAAACAACTATAATATTTCCATTTGACACCATTCTTGCTTCCCTATGTGTCTCAGAATACCACAGTAGACCGCAGAAATTCCAACATTAACCCTTCAGAAAGTGTTGGTCTGGTTCAAAGTATTACTTCCTCACTGCGTTTGGCGTTAAACAGTGTAGCACCCTTAAAAAGAAGGTAATCAGCCATAGGCTTAATGCAGAGTTGCATAATTTAAACCAGAATACTAGGAAACTCGAGAGAAAATTGTGCTCTACACACTTAAATGCTTCCTTTCTAACCTGGAAAAATTGTAAAATAAAAACATCCTTCGACAAGCTAGAACAGCATATTTCTCGTCATTAATGGAGGTAAATAAAAATAATCCTAGGTTTCATTTTAGTACAGTTGCTAAACTTACACAGAGTCATAGCTCTGTTGAGCCAACTATTCCCTCTTCTCTCAGTAGTGATGACTCTGTGGGATTCTTCATAAGTAAAATAAATTCTATTAAAAATAAAATCATTGGCATTCTCCCAAACATGATTAACTCTTTTTCAATGAATGAGGCAGTATCGAAGAGAACTGTAGAACCGTGTCTTTGTCTGTACCGTTTTGATTCTGTTGAACTTTCAGAATTATCACAGATATTCGCTTAATCTAAACCCTGAACTTGTATGTTAGACCCAATACCAACCAAATTATTTAAGGAATTGTTCCCTCTGGTTACTGGCCCTATTCTAGACATGATGAATGTATTTTTAATCAATGGATATGTGCCACAGGAATTTAAGGTTGCTGTAATTAAACCTTTACTTAAGAAACCTTCCCTCGATCAAGATGACTTGGCTATCTACAGACCGATATGTAACATTTCTTTCCTGTCCAAAATTCTTAAGAAAATAGTTGCTAATCAAGTATGTGAGCATCTAAACAGCAAAAACCTGTTTGGAGAATTTCAGTCAGGTTTTAAAGCTCATCATAGCACTGAAACAGCACTGGTGAAAGTTACTAATGATCATCCAGGCCTTTCAGGAGCAGGGCTGGCTGGGGAGGGACCTGTTACAGCTTCATCAACCTCAATCTCTCACAATCAAAAGCTGTTCACTCATTGGCTATGTTACTATATTAAACATGACCTCAGCTACTTCCTCTCCATTCTAACATGTTCTCCAGCCCAGAACTCTGCCTATGAATGTCCTGTCTCCAGGTTTCCCAGTTTGTCCTGACTCAAACTATGGGGGATTTTTTTCTGCCATTTATCAAGAGAATACAATTACAATTTGGGAGAGGATGATTCTCTCTTCTCCCTCAAAACCTGTAATGCTTGCGCTCAAAACTTTGGCTCTTTCTCAGATATTCTCTGTTCCCTCTCAAATTCTATCTTTCTTGCTCATATATTTTCTCCTCGCTTGCAAAGTGCATCTCTTCGCAGATCAAAACTTCATTGATGAACCTCTCTTCTCTGCTTGCGAATTCTGTGTGCTCGCTCGTAGATCACGGTTGCAGTCTGCTAAACGTTTTTACACAAAACCTAAAGTAAATTTTGCAGCTGGTCGAAAATCGTTTTTTTTTTTACTGCATCAAATTTAGTTTTTTAAAATTCACAGACATCATATGTCCGATCCACAGCGCATTTCAAACTTGGACCTGAAGATAACTTTTATTGCTCCATTGACTTCATTTTTTTTGGCAGTAGTGGACCCATGGACCAGAAGTACCAACTACAATGCTGAGCGACTGTCCATCTCTCTGCGGTTAGTAAAAGTTTATAATATGATATGCGAGTGCCGCAGGACGTACTGTGGTGAAGCTACTGCCAGGCCTGGGTAGTGTTTACTCCTCCAGAGAAGCTGTCCGGGTGAGGAAGCTGTTCATGGCTCACTTTGCGGCGGAGAGAGCAGTGCATCTGCAGCTCATGGAGCGGGGGAGGATGGGCTGTGGAGAGACGGGGGCGGTAATCAAAATATAGGGGAGTTGCTGGGAGGTGAGGGCGTAGCTAGGAGGACACAGGCATTCAGAACTCAGCATGGCAGCTGCGAGAGTTTTAAAAGATTACTCAAACATACATAAAGTAACATAAGAAATACTTTAGACAGGATTTTAAGGAGGGAATGACATAAGAATGTGATGAAAAGCTGTAAAAAGTGGATTTTACATGCCAACGCCCCTTTAGCGTTAGTCCCAGAATGTGAAGGCCTTCCCCGAACAAACAGGGGATATAGGCAGACTACGGTACAAGCTATTAGCTACCATTAGCCACCAGGGTTAGCCTAGATGGACCTGTCAATCAAAAGGACACGCCACTAATTATTAATAATTTCAAGATACATTTCTTTCAAAACAAAAGCATGCAACTAAAACATTTCAAAATTAAATATTTTTCTCCCTCAGGGTTCTACAATATTGGGGGGGACAAGTTCCCCCCGGTTCTTATGCCATAGCTCATGAGAAGGTCTGAGCATTGTTTCGGACCCTGTAATGCAATGCATCTCATTATCAGGTAGCTGACAACATGTTGAGGAGTTTTGGAGGAATGGACCCCATCTGTGAGTTCACTGGACATGCCCTGGTGGTAATAGGTCACTGCAGTTTATCCACTGACACAAAAAGAGCGTACACTGAATATTTCATTCCCCTGAAGCAATCAGGAAAGCTGTCATTCACAGCTTTTTTTAAATTCTGATCACTTCGATTGGAGAAATCCTCCCTGATTTAAAAGATTTGAGTCTCCAGCGTGGCAGTGGAGACAGATTGAACCTCCATTACGAACAAGCATATGATATGGTCATCCAAGCCACAGCAGGTGAAATTCTAATAATTACTACATGTAGGCCATAATCTGCTCTATGTGTGATGAAACGATGTAGGTTCAGATTGTTTGAATTGAATATTGATTAAAATCAATTCAAATTGGGGCATTGTGTGGTGTAGTGGTTAGAGTGGGTGCTCCATGTGCAAAGGCCTCAGTCCTCAATGCGGCTGTCCCTGGTTCAAGTCCATTCCCAAGTGATCTTTGCCACATGTCTTCCCCAAACTCTCTCCCCCTTCAAAACCTATCCACTGTCAATAAAGGCCACTTTGGCCTAAAAAAATGAATTTAAATTAAATACCAATCAATATGTCATATCTTTTTTTAAAGGTTTTTTATAAAACTATGCCTAGATTTTTTTGCCCCTGTCAATGACTTAACTGGGGTGAATATTATTTTTTATGACAGATTATTGAAATCTAATATCAGTATTGGAATAATAAAAAATATCTTAATAAATTTATTTAAATAAAATCACTCTTTATCAAAAAAAAATCATACATGTACCAATTATTCATTTCAGTAATGAAAATATGGAAACTTTTCACTTTGTTTTTTATACTTCTGAAGAGATTCTGTCATTCTTGGTCATGGAGACATGCATAATCACACACTGAGATAGACAGATATAGTATGAATGTCTTGCTGTGATGTTTGGGAGGGTACAGTTACATCCTGGGGTTAATAATGGAGCTGTCAGTTTGATGTGCATACCTGTGAGTGTATCTGTGTTTGAGCCATTAATAGTGTGTTAGCTGCTATTGCAGTTGCGGGGTTTGTGCCAAAGAGAGTTGACTTGCTCCTTGTCAGTATGTTCAGACATAACATTGCAGCAAATAAATGAAGGGTAAGAAAGTATTTGTATTTCTAGGTGTTTGCTTTTTCCCCCCCGGACATATTTATATATAAAAACAAAAAAAAAAAATAGAACAAACCAGTATCATTGTTATTAAAAATTACATTAAATCAAGAAAATCTGAATGTCAGATTTATTAATTGATCCGTGGCTTATGTAGCCATTATATATATCTCAGGGCCGGGAATTTTATGCGTTAACTGAGATTAATTTATTGCAGAAGAATTAGAGTGCTAAAAAAATTAACACATTTAATCGCAGTTTGCATTACAATCAATGCTGAACATTTGTTTGAGCATGATTTCCTGGTATGTGGATTACTATGATGTGAGAGTTAGGCACTTAGGGTGACCATCCACTTTTCAAGGGCTCCTCGAGAGGTTTTCATAGTTTATCAAGGGACTAGATTTAAACTGAACGGTGCAATGTTTGAAGAATGACAGCCCTCCATGATCAATCCTCCACAAGCGGCTGGTTCTGATTTGTGCAGATTGAACAGACAGTGGGCTGTGCGCTGAGTTGCCTCCTGCTGTGTTGCTGCTATTTACATCAAGTCAAAGATCATTTCACCAGAATGGAAGTGATGGGGATCCTAAGTCACGCCTTTCTACTTTCAGACCTTGGGTCCCCTCCGGCCAAAAAGAAAGGAATGAGATATGCGATAAAAGCCACCTACTGAGGTCGTTTTAAATGCACAGTGGACTGAACACATTACGGCCATGAATTTTAAAGACACAGTTTGATGCAGAGAAAATGCTGAAAATGCAAGTTCTTTAGGACTCTGGGGCTGACACCATCTGGACCTGTAGCGTTGTTCCAGTTCAGTTTCTCAACCTGCCTCTTCACCTGACTTTTAGAGACAGACAGGTGGGAGAGTGAGATTAAGGGGGTAGCAGCATCTCTTGACTTGGATGAAGAGAAAGTAGAGGAACTCACAAGTGAGGTGGAAGATAAAACATCTGAGGTGTGACAGGACAGGTGTGGGTCATGGGAGTGTCATCAGGCAGCCTTTCGCAGCTGGATTACAGTGAAGACGATGATTATGGAGGCAATCATGTTGTGGCGGCAGCAACTGTTTATTCCAGCACGTTGTCCATGTTACAGCACATGAATAAAAACCAACTCCCTAATGAAATTCTGCAGCCTTAAATAGTGTCAGCTGGTAAATGGACTAACCCATTTTCCACCCAGAGGAAAGTTTAACAAAATACTTCCATTTACAATACAAACCTACTTCTAAACTATTTTAAATACAAATACATTTTACTAGTCATTTTTTTATAAATATTTTAAATTTTAACATAACACTTAAACATCATGTAACACCAAACAGAAAACCCTATATACACCCCACACTCTCTTCTCCTATGGCCTCTCCCGGAAACTTTAAAAAAGTGTCTGGACCCCCAGGGAAACATTTGCCCAAACACCCTGGAGAGGACAACGAAAAAGCAGGTGAGAAAACATTTCAGCAACCTCTTTGCACTCACTTCACAAATTAGATTTTACACTGCATTTGCTTAAGTTGAACTCATCAGTAGAGCTTTTCCCATTATCAATCTTCTGTCCTCACAGGCAACTACCACAATTCTAAATGAGGAGCAGCTGTGGAGGACCTGGAACAAAAGGCTACATACCAATTATTAAAAAAACATAATATTCAATAAATAATTAAAACTTCTCATGTGCAAATGTTCTTGATGTGCAAATCCATGCTTAAAGTGCAGTGCTAAATAAAGTGAAGTGAAGTGCTTTCCCTAAAGTGCAAAGTATTTATTTAAAGTGCTGGACAAACAATAGAAAACCCCTTGTAATGAAGTTCCCTTCATTACAAGGAGAGTGGGATGTCTCTTTGGCTGGGTGCAGGAGAGGAGTATGCTGAGTTTGTTACTAAACTGAACTGATTGAAGAATGTGTTCAGTTCATTGGCTCTGTCCAGACTTTCATCTATCCAGTCCTTCCTGTGGTTAAAGCCTGTGCTCTTTTTCATTACAGACCATGTATCTTGGATATTGTACCACTGTAGTTTGCTCTCCAGCTTTGTCTTAAAGATTGTGGCCAGTGCGGCACAAGATGTCTATATTTTCTTTATCAAAAGTATCGTAATCTAAATATTTTATAACCAATTTCCAAGGGTTTTTTTTTCTGATATTCTGTTCACAGTTTAAGTACTCCTATGATGAAAATTACAGACCTCATCTTTTTTCTGTGGGCCAACTTGAACAATTGGTGGCTGCCAAAAAATGTGTATGCCCCACTGTATACAGAATGCTGGATGCTGGACAGTTTTTCTGAGTTAATGTCTTGAGAAAATTAGTTCCTAATGTCCCCATAAATTACTTAAAAAAATAAAAATAAATATATGTAATTCTCTGCAGTAAAGTGTAAAACTTTATTTCTTACACATCCTCTTTAAGACCCCTTTCACTTTTATCCTTGGATTAAAGCAAAAGCTAAACTTGAGCAAAATAGGTTTTTCCACTTTTTGATCAACTAGCATAAAAACTTATGGGATAATTTTGGGAAGGTAAACTTTTCAGAAAGATTTTCAATAAAAATGCAAATGGCATCCTTGTAGCTGGGATCTCCTCTTTGTGAAAAATCTTGTAAAGGGGAATCAAAACAGTGGCCTTCACCAGTCGTAGAGCTCGCTAATGCTTCCCTGTCAGTCTACATGAGCAACAGCATGTCTAAATCCTTCGAATCATTTTGTGGAGCCCCACTGAGCCAAGACCAGCCAATGTCAAAGTAAACCATCAGCCCGATGAATGGCCTGTAAGCCTTTTCTTTTCTCTATTACGAAAGACCAACTGAAATATTATTATTCTCCTGTTCTGAAATATGTCAGATTAAACTGTTACTTTCACAGAGCTATACATGAAAGACACAAACACTATAAGTGCTTTAGGACCGTATTCCAGAATGCATTTAGAATTTCCTGAAATAT
This sequence comes from Apricaphanius iberus, assembly GCA_028564705.1. NCBI lineage: Eukaryota > Metazoa > Chordata > Actinopteri > Cyprinodontiformes > Aphaniidae > Apricaphanius > Apricaphanius iberus. The sequence goes on from JAPXFQ010002212.1 coordinate 125,358, forward strand.
TAAAACATTTTTAACCTGCTCAGCAACATGACAGCTTAAATTGTTACTTTTAGCAGAAAAAGGGGATAAAAAGAAGAAAGACAGGAGAAGGAAAAAAATGATTTACAGAGAAAACCAGCAGTTTTTTTAAACCCCACTAGCAGATCATTGTATTTCTTTATGAACCAAATAAATCAAAATTATAGTTTGATATGTACATGTTTGGTTGCCTAACATAAATATGAATCTAACAAGTCTATACCAATCTAACCAATAAAAAAAATTGTTCAGTAAAGCGTGACGCTGATTTTGAGTCAGTAAAGATGAAACTAAAATACTCTTAAAATGACATAAAAAGAAAATGTATTTACAGTAAAATATTTACTTCGGTTCTTCATTTTTAGATTACTTATGGTAACATAATGACATTCATCCAGTTCTCACAACGTGTTTAAACACATATATTACAACTGTTTTAGCAAAAAACTGCTCAAATGTAGAATTAGCAGCCTATATGGAAAGCTCAATCTACTTTCCAATCCAAGAGCTTGTGAGATCATAGCAGAAATACCTTAATATTAACCTCTGTAGCATGTCATCTGTGACCTGTGCTACAATGGTGACTTATGGGAAAATTATTTCAAGATTAGTTCTATTTAGTGATAAGTAATTATTAGTAAAGGCATCCGGGGAATATGTCATAATTCTTGGGACTCAATGAAGAAACTGAAGTTGTCACAGGCCTGTCAGGACCGCCTCACAAACACACACGCCCTCCGCTTCCTGTGTCGTGCTCTCTGGTGGCCTTCTATAGGCATCTCTCCACCGGTACGACTCGAATCGGATCAACTCAGCCTCAGTACCTTTTACTCTTGACTGGCACAAGTCTGGCTGAGCCGCACCGAGCCGATACTATTTTTCGTACCACCTCAGCTGTGGTTCCATCCGTGCTGAACTGGTAATGAAAAGCGACGTCAGACGGCTGTCGGTCACTGATTGGCTGGAGGGAGGAGTCACTGGAGAGTAACTTGACAGCGTCTTTTAACAACAAACCGACCGCCATTTTGAAACCTCGCTACAACGAGGTAGAACAATGACAACATTAAAAACCAGTGCTGTGATCCAAATGACGTTTCAGCATTTCTGAGCTTGTTGGCTGAAGAGAAGATTCAGTGTGAGCTGGATGGAGCTGCTCGCTGTGAGAGGATTATCAAGGAGGAGTCGGAGCTGATCGCGGTTCATAGCCGATGGCTCTCACCTGCAGGCCGAAGCAGAGAAACGCAGAACGCCGAAGTCCTGAACTCGCTGTCTCGTACTCTTGGTGAGAAGCAACTTTCATGCCGCTTGTATATTTTATTCACAATATTAACCTATTCAGCTGCATTTTATCTTTGGTATGACAGTTCTTTTTATTATCATTGATCCAAATTAGTTCTGATGCTGTTTTTTGTAAATATGAATGACCTACTTATGTTTTCTGCAGCACATTGAGACATATGTTTCTATTCCTTAATTTTAATTCTTAGTGTATGTTTTAAATGCACTGTAAGCATAATACTTTAAAAAAATATCTGCGATCCGTTGCAGCGGGATCAACACCTTCTTCTGATGGAGCAGAAGCAGGAAAGCGACTTACGGAGGGTGGAGATGACACGATGCCTTCAATCTGTCTTTAATCAAACCTTCCTGGGATCCTGCAGAATAAACCATGACCCAGAAACATGTGCAGCTGGACTTTTGTTTCTGAACTTTTTCTATACCTGTCCAATAAAAATGTCCAAGTTATACGTTGTATTTTCATTTGCACACAATACTTATTAATAAAGCCAACTTGTTAACATAGGTTTTTACGCTGGGCTTTAGTGAATAAATAAATACCCAGAGTTAGTTAGTGCCTAGTGAAATTAGCACTCAGAAACGGGCTGTTTGGCAGTCCGGCATATGACGACACGTTTCGGCATATTATGTGTTGAGTTCCAGCCAATTAACCCCTTCCCCGAACTATACCCTGCAAGTCCCTCCCGCCGCGGCGCGGAGAACTACGGTAACAGGCAAACAACAAACCAACAGCATGGAGTACAGACTGCATCCAAACTGCTCAGTACCTGGGTGTACAAAAGAGAAAGTAAATATTTTTGTCCTTCTCACTTCCGAACCACCGGAAAGCTTGTGGATAGATTTTTTTTGTATGCAGGGAATGTGCCTGACCAACTGCGGAAGCGTGTTGTAGTTTGTGGCAAACATTTTTAGGACGACTGTTTTTCCAACTTGGGACAATACAGCAGTGGATTCGCAGATCTTCTTAAACTTCTACCAGGATTAATATCAACTCTCTGTGAACCCGCAAATATCCCTGTACAAGTAAGCATATTTCCTCAATAATGTCCTTCAACTGTTAGTAGACATTGTGGCATTGTTTGAGTTGTTCGCCTTTCAATTAGCTTCATAGCTAACATTCAGAATTAGCTCAATAACCCAGTTTGTTAATGTAGTATAGGTGCTTGTATGCTTTTATTTGGTGGAAAAAAGATTATATATTATAGTTGAACATTCAAAATATCGTTAGAGACTCATTGACCACAGAAGCGCATAGCCTAGGCCCCGCCCTCCGAAACCCAGTCGTTCTGTGCTAATGCTCACAGAAGGGCCGACTCGTCACACCTGCAATTCTACAGCAAGGCTGAATTATGGCAAGCGATCCTTTGATATAGTATTATGGTACTTAGAGTATGGCTAAAAAGGGCCCAAACGTTGCGGGGAATTTCATGCCAGTTCTACTTTAAAGAACTGTAATGGTTTCCAGCCTTCCATCTTCACTCATTAGGAGTTTGAAGTGGCGTTTTTCCTCCTCTGGCGACCCAGCTATGTTCTGTCAACAGACCAAAAATATGACCAAAAAAGCTACAATTTTTTGTGTAAATGGACAAATCCAAGTGTCGTAGCTCTTTTTTTCATGAAATAGAGGAGAGATTAATATATTTTTTTTAACTTCACAATCAGATTCACACATGGTGCTTTTAAACTATTGATGTTTTAGCCAGTTGCTAACACAAACTAACAAGCTAACATTTTCTGTATGTAAAGCTGACTCTTTCTTAATCATGTTGGACAACCCTGAGCATCCTTTTAATAGGACTATCCTACAACAACAGAATGATGTCAGTCAGAGGCTTCAACAGTTTTGCAAGAACAGACTGCTACTGTAGTGGAGGAAACACTGAACTGTCTACATAGTTACTCCAGAGCTCCACCTAAATATGTGAATAAACTTAATATTTGGATATCAGCAGCTGTGTTAAATCACAAATAAATCAAATGTAATATAGTAGTAATCTAGTATAGACTTAGTAATCAAATGACACAATTTATCCTTTTCCAAACTGTAAACAATCAGCAGATAAATTCTCCAATTCATCAATCAAAACAAAAGGAATACATGCTCTTATTCTGAAGTGGTGGTCTCTACACAGCTACTTCTGCTAATGATTAGCACCAATTTCAGTCAGAAAACATGACTTTAACTGAATAATGCACATTTTTAATGCAGCGATGAATTACTATGAAATGCACTCAAGCTATACAGAGTACCCAACATGCATATTTCAATATGAACATGGCACGTTCTACTCGTGTTTTACTGCTGAGTGGTCTGATATTTCAATGATCAGATCTGAGCTATTTTACATCAAGCTTCTCCTGCTATGTTTTTCTCTCAAACTGTATTGTTTTTTGGGATATAACTGAATAATCTCTTTTCTCTTTCTGCATTTTGCGTCTTTTTTCGTTCGTCTCCAACTGTAGCGGTTTGAACCGTCCGCCATTCTGTACGACAGACGTCTGTGACGCTGGTTTGATTTCAGCCCCAGAGCGGGAGGGTGACGATATGTAATCTCCGCCCACCTCAAGTTGTCCTATCTTTTGTATTGAAGAGGATCTATTGTACATGTACAACTTATAAAGAGAGTCTATGGGAGCCTTGGGGCGCAAAGATTTGCACCACAAGGCAGAAATACGTCCTCAATCAGACAACACAGATGAGTGTAACAACCACAACTCAACCCCCATTAAACTATAAAATATTTATCTTACACATCTGAAAGAAAACACATATATTTAAAAATATTTTATAATGATTAAAACCTCCTAAAACTACTGAATGAATCCTCTCTCATCCCTTTTATTTAAGAAATTTCTTGACAAGCCACAGATAGACCGGAAGGAGAGGCTGGAGAGCTTGGAGGGTCCAAATTAAGCAAAGACTGCCCCTCACATGTTGGAAGAAACTCTAGCAGAAAGGCGAACACAACTTAAACAAAAAGCATGTACCGGTAGTAGCAGCATATCATTAGCATCAATGCTAATTAGCTTTTCTGTTATGAAGATAACCGTGGTCTCAGCTTCTCTTTTTTTGTTCACAGTGTGTTTAAAATATATAGGACAAGTAACTTATGATTAAAGTCACACACACACAAATAAAACCTCACCACCATCCATTATCCAATCCAGCGCAGCTGCAGCTGTGGAAGGCGTCTCCCCCTCAACTCCTCTTCCGGCCAGTAGGCGGCTTTAAATGCAGTCTCTTTGCCCGAACTACTTCCAAGTTTTTTGGCTTGACCCGCTTCGCTGTTGTGGTCATCTATGGTGGTATTCGGACTTCAGCTTTCTCTGTTTCTCTCGGCATACCTCCGGTCTGCTGGTAGTCATGAGAGGGCATCAGCTCCAACACCTCATTGAAAACCTTCTCACAGCCGGTAGCTTCATCCTGGTCCCACGGAATCTTCTCTTCAGCCAAAAAGCTCAGAAATGCTGCACCTCCAGTTGGATCACTGCCCTGGTTTGTATATAGTGTTTGTTTAAGAACAATTGCCATTGGTCTTCAGCAAACACTTAACACATCCCCTTGCAGCAGTGAGGTTTCAAAGTGGTTAAAATGGTCAGATTATTGTTAAAAGACCCTGGCAAGTTGCACAGCCAGTGACTCCACCTTCTAGCCAATCAGTGACCAACAGCTGTCTGACGTCGCTTTTCAGTCCCTGCTTGGCCCTGCTGGAACCGGAGTGAAGCTGGTACTAAAAATGGTATTGGTGCAACTCAGCCAGACTTCTGTCAGTGGAAAAACAATGTTACCAAGGCTGAGTTGTACTGTGCCGGGTGAGTAGGTACTAGTAGAAAAACACCATTAAACTCTCACAGAGAGAGTTGAAGGACTTTTACTGATTACTGACACACACGGGCATGCATGCACGTCAATGGACACACACAAAAACACATTCCCCGTATCTCAATGCTGTGGTCACCCTGCCATAATCGCCTTCCTGCTCCTGTCTACAGGCTAAATGAGCACATGAAATATGCTGCTGTGACGTTCTGTCAGTGTAAGGGAATTACAACCCCCCTTTTCCCACCATATGTACATTGTGATTGTCTGCATTTAACTTCTTAAGCCCGCTAGCACTTCCTAGAGTAACATTTAACTTTCAATTATTTTTTATTACAGACACCAACAATTGGTCTAAAGTCAGTAAGAGTGAGTAGTTACTATTTATGATTTTTATTTGCTTCTTTACAATGAAAACAAGCTGCTAATGTGTATTTTTTCAGGCGGAATTCATATTTAAGATTTTCTGTCTTTTAACCTCAATTACTAATGCCCACTGTGCTTTTCTTGAGACTTTTCATATTCGCAGTATCCCCATAGACCTTCCTAATATATGAGAGCAATTTGAACATTTTAGACCTTTTACAAGCTGTAAAAAGCCTGAGTGTAGATGCCAAATTCTGAAAAAACAGCCTCGGGCTTAAGAGGTTAATTCAATGGTGTTTTTTCTATTATCTGTGTCATGTTCCTACTTATTGGCAAGGCAAGACAAGGCAATTTTATTTGTATAGCACACTTTCAACACAAGGGAATTCAACGTGCTTTACATGATTCAGTGATAATGAAACCACATGATTACAAACAAAATATATAAGTTTAACAGTAATCAATCAGTAAGAAAAGATAATGTAAGGAACAAATTAATGTAATTAATACACAATCACTTAAAAAAGAAATAAAAAAGTAAGAATATAAATTAAACCACAAATATAAAAAATTATTTACGGAACAAATTTTTGCAATTAAAACAGATTAAAATAGATAAAACACAATCGGGTAAACAAAACAAAACAAAAAGTGATCAGAAAGCGCAATTTAAGATTCAAATGCAGCTCTGAATAGTAGAGTTTTTATCTTTGATTTAAAAGAGCCTAGCGATTCAGCGTTTTTGCATTCGTCTGGAAGTTTATTCCACATTTGTGGATCATAAAAGCTAAAAGCTGCCTCTCCCTGTTTAGTTCTGATTCTAGGGACGATTGGGTAGTGGGGTTGGTGGGTCTTGGGGGGTTGAGGTAGAGCAGTAAATTTGTTTAAAGATTTCAGCAGAGCAGTCAACAAGAGGTAGTTTTCTTACTGTGGTGTCATTTGGATTAGATAGTTTAGCCGGGATAATGCTTTCAAAGAAGATGCAGAAGTGGTCAGATAATGCAACATCCAATACGGAGATGTTAGAGATTTTTAGTCCTTTTCTAATGATTAAGTCTAAGGTGTGACCTTGTTTGTGTGTTGGCTGTTTGACATGCTGGGTTAGACCAAAGCTTAGGAGAGTATCACTTAGTATTTTAGTCTGTCTACCCTGGGGGTTGTCATAATGAATGTTCAGATCCCCCACAATAATTAGTTTGTCATATTCAATACATATAAAAGAAAGAAGGTCATTGAGATCATAAGAAAGTTTGAGCTAGCTTTGGGTGGTTTGTACATATTTATGACTAACATCTTGTTCGGTTGTATTATCTCCGTAGCAAGGTATTCGAAGGAGTGAAATGTACCCAGAAGTATCTTTTTAAAGTTCAGTGTATTTTTAAAAATAGTTCCCAGACCGCCCCCCCCTTCTTTGTTGCCTGTTTTCATTTAGAAAGCTGTAGTTAGGTTGGAGCCTGGGGAGATTATCAGGTCGTCTGGTCGGGGACCTGGGCTAGTGGGCTACTCTTGCTGGGGTGGGGGCCTTGGCGGTCTGCTTGTCCCCGTTCTGGTGGGAAAGCGGTCCGTCTCCCGGGTGCAGGGGCAGGGTGCTCTATCGGGGTGTCTGTCCCTGGGCCTGGGAGTATAGAGTTTGTATGGGGTGTATGAATGAGTGTACAGCGTCCTTTTTTCGTGTGTCCTGTATATGTAAGAATGTGTGCGCATGAGAGGGAGGGTACGTATGAGTGTCTCTGTCTGTCTATGTCTACTTGTCAGGTTGGGTGTTTGGCTGCCCTCTGGCCTGGTGCATCTTCTTCCCCTCCGTCACTCCCCGTCGGTGATGGATGGTCCTGCCCGCTGGTCGATGATGGCTCTCGATGCCTGGGGCCGGGGGTCCCGGTTGCGGCCCGGCTCGGTCCTGGTGCATGCCTAGCTGGTCCTGGGTGGGCCGGTGTGTCGGGCGGCCGCTGTTTCGGGCCGACATCCTCCTTGGATTGACTGGGGCACCTCTTATGGGGGTGCCGGGGTTGTAAGTAGGTTGGTGCCGTCCGGTGGATCGGTGGGGACCGTGCCCGGCGCCCAAGCTCCTGCCAGTTCCATGAGTTCTACTGCCTGGTCGGTTCATCTGGGGGGGCTGTCCGGTATTGGCTGGGCCCCAGATCTTGGCGCTCTGCATGGGGCGGGATCTGGTAGATCTGGATGTCCAGGTGCTGGCTGGGCGCTCATCCCTACGATCTCTCGGGGCCCCAGCATTGCGGCTGCTTGGTGTTCCCCTGGGGCTTCCATCTGTTCCTCTCTTGGTGGGTGATCGGCCCTGCGCTGGTCCGCCTGCGGCTCCTGCGCTCTGTGGGACTCTGGATGCATGCGTCTCCTGCCTCCTTCATGTCTGTGTCGATTCCTGTAGGACGGATTGACGGTTCCTTACACCAGCTATCAATCACTTGCATGGGGAAACCTTATTCAGACCTGCATGCTCGCACACACACATAGGTGTGGGGACATTGGTGTGGACGGACATATCTTGAGTTGAGGTTATTGTCATTAGTTAGCTTTTACCAGGAGCTTAACAGAAACATTAGTATTGTGTTTATTAATCCATGCTTGTGTGTAGTGAATGTGTAATTCTTTATTTTTATTACTGGATCTGAACTATTGGTGTGGTTCTGTTCAGTGCGTTGTTTTTGTTTGTTTTGTTTTACCGCTTCTCTGCCATCCGGCAGAGGCGGAGGACTGGTATGTTTTCTTGTGTTCTTTGTTTGCCTCCCTGTCTTGTGTCGTGAGTTCGCGCCTCTAAAGAAAAAAAAAAAAGAAAAAATAGAAAGCTGTAGCTAGGTGGTGTCGCTTCTAGCATTAAGGTTCTTTCATTATTTGTTGGGGGGGGGGGTTGCCTTTTTAATTTCTATTACTAATAATAACTGGAATGCTATTTTCTCGGTAACCAGACTGGTGCTGGTTGACAAGTTTTCTTGGAGAAAAGTCTGCGAGCCTGAAACATCACACATCAGTCATCTGCAATGGTGGGAGGGCAGAATCATTGTGTCCAGTCGATCTGAGTGAGAACCTTGGGGTCAGCTGCGTTCCTTTAATAATCTGATCCTGTAGTTTTTTGCAGAATTCAATCGGTGAGCCTAGTTTTGCTGAGTCATCATTATCGTTGTCAGAGGTCTGTGATAGACCACTAGACGGGGCATTCAGCCTATTATTATCAGCACGCTTAGCTGAGGCGCTGACCTTCGGGGAACTGTGAGAGATTGTAGGAGTCTGTGTGAAGCTGGAGGCGCCGGCGTCTGGCAGCTTATCTGTTGGAGTTGAGGTGCTGACCTTGGGTGAGTTTTGAGCATTGCTGTTCAAATGTGCAAATATATCAGCAGCCAGCAGTTTAATTCCATCCTTATTGAGATAGCGTTGATTGTCTTTGAATAAGTGATTTGCCGACCTAAAGATCTTCAAGTTGTTTACATATCCGACAGATTGGTTTAAATTCATTTGTGAAGAGATCTGATTCTAGAGAAACGTTTGTCCTTACCTTCTGGAACTGGGCCAGAAATGCAGGTGTTTGAGATATTGAGTTGGCTCAACATTACCAGCAGTTGTGACACATCAGCTCTTAATAATTCACTCTGACGTAGCGTGATGTCTTAAGATCCAGCATGTGACAGATACCATATATTTGTGAACACTTTTATTTACATTCTTGTATAATCTGCTTTACGTATATGTTGGTAAACATTTTTATATGTAGTTTCATATAACCTGCCTTATTATTTCAGAAAGGAACAAAGCTGGTTTCACAGTGAAGGACAACTTGTTTTCACAGAGACGTATTGTACCAGAACAGGGT
>JAPXFQ010002213.1:0-129614 GCA_028564705.1 Apricaphanius iberus
ACCTTTGTTGGCAATAACAGAGGTCAAACGATTACTATAGGTCTTTAACAGGTTTGCACACACAGTAGCTGGTATTTTGGCCCATTCCTCCATGCAGATCTTCTCGAGAGCAGTGATGTTTTGGGGCTGTCGCCGAGCAACATGGACTTTCAACTCCCTCCACAGATTTTCTATGGGGTTGAGGTCTGGAGTCTGGCTAGGCCACTCCAGGACTTTCAAATGCTTCTTACGGAGCCACTCCTTCGTTGCCCGGGCGATGTGTTTGGGATCATTGTCATGTTGGAAGACCCAGCCACATTTCATCTTCAAAGCTCTCACTGATGGAAGGAGGTTTTGGCTCAAAATCTCACCATACATTGCCCCATTCATTCTTTCCTTAACACGGATCAGTCGTCCTGTCCCCTTAGCAGAAAAACAGCCCCAAAGCATGATGTTTCCACCCCCATGCTTCACAGTAGGTATGGTGTTCTTGGGATGCAACTCAGTATTCTTCTTCCTCCAAACACGACGATTTGAGTTTATACCAAAAAGTTCTACTTTGGTTTCATCTGACCACATGACATTCTCCCAATCCTCTGCTGTATCATCCATGTGCTCTCTGGCAAACTTCAGACGGGCCTGGACATGCACTGGCTTAAGCAGGGGGACACATCTGGCACTGCAGGATTTGATTCCCTGTCGTTGTAGTGTGTTACTGATGGTAACCTTTGTTACTTTGGTCCCAGCTCTCAGCAGGTCACTCACCAGGTCCCCCCGTGTGGTTCTGGGATTTTTGCTCACCGTTCTCATGATCATTTTGACCCCACGGGATGACATCTTGCATGGAGCCCCAGATCGAGGGAGATTATCAGTGGTCTTGCATGTCTTCCATTTTCTGATAATTGCTCCCACAGTTGATTTTTTCACACCAAGCTGCTTGCCTATTGTAGATTCACTCTTCCCAGTCAGGTGCAGGTCTACAATTCTTTTCCTGGTGTCCTTCGAAAGCTCTTTGGTCTTGGCCATAGTGGAGTTTGGAGACTTACTGTTTGAGGCTGTGGACAGGTGTCATTTATACAGATAACAAGTTCAAACAGGTGCCATTAATACAGGTAACGAGTGGAGGACAGAAGAGCTTCTTAAAGAAGAAGTTACAGGTCTGTGAGAGCCAGAGATCCTCCTTGTTTGAAGTGACCAAATACTTATTTTCCACCATAATTTACAAATAAATTCTTTAAAAATCCTTCAATGTGAATTCCTGATTTTTTTTTTAATTCTGTCTCTCACAGTTAAAGTGTACCTATGATGAAAATTACTGACCTCTATCATTATTTTAAGTGGGAGAACTTGCACAATCGGTGGCTGATTAAATACTTTTTTGCCCCACTGTAGATATACATTGTAGAATCTATTTCAGTATTTTTTTTAGGGTGGCTGTAGCTCAGTGGTAGAGATTTGATCTGTGATTCAGGAATTGTGGGTTCAGCTCTGTCTTCTACCTCATAAATGTTATTGTATTTTGGGCAATTTCATTTACTTAATTACTTTTAATAAATATAACCTGCTAAATTAAATATAATTAATTTACATTTACTTAATGGCTTTACAAATTTTACATTAAGAGTTAAGTACATTTTACTTGATATTGGCAAGTTAATGAGGAGCCTAAGTCTCCTCCCCTTCCTGTCAGCCCATGGGTCCCCAAACCAAAAAAATAATGAATGGAAGTCAATTGAGCGATAAAAGTTATTTTCTGGTCCGCTTACGTCCTGAATCACACATATGTTGTACTTCGATTTAAATTATAACTAATGATGTACATTTTTGTTCTTAGGTAAGGTAAGGTACCGCTTGGTTAGCTAAGCTTTACGGCTAGCATGGCTTCGGCAGCTTTCTCTCTTGTCCCTCCATCTCTCTCTACACCTCCTCCTCTTTCCTGCTCTCTCTGTCAGATGTTTAGTTACTCCTCCGCCTCATTTAGTGAAGTTGGTAGGTGTAATAAGTGCAGCATTTTTGTAGCTTTGGAGGCGAGGGTTTCTGAGCTAGAGGCCCGGCTCCGCGCTGTAGAACAGCCAGGCCCAGCAGTAGCTAGCGCGGAGTCAACTAGGACAGGACCTAGCCGTCCTCCAACAGCTCCCGTGCAGCCGGGACCTCAGGCGAGCTGGGTGACTGTTCGTAGGAAGACTAGCGCCAGACCCCAGTCCGCGGCCAACCTCCAGCCCCTTTCTCTGAACAATAGGTTCGCCCCGCTCAGCGACGCACCCGCCGAGCAGGAGAGGCCGATTCTTGTAATTGGCAGCTCCATAGTTAGGAATGTGGCTCCAGAGACACGAAAGACCACCGTCAAATGCCTTCCAGGGGCCAGGGCTGCGGACATTAGGTCCCATCTGAAGCTTTTGGCCAAGGACAAACGGCGGTATAGCAGGATCGTTATCCATGCTGGTGGCAACGACACCCGGCGACGGCAGTCGGAGGTCACTAAAATTAGCGTAGCTTCGGTGTGTAGGGCTGCCAAAAAGATGTCTGACTCTGTAATTTTTTCTGGTCCCCTGCCTGATCGTACTAGCGATGACATGTACAGCCGTATGCTTTCGTTCCACCTTTGGTTGTCAAGGTGGTGTCCAGAAAACGATGTGGGCTACATTGATAACTGGGGGGCCTTCTGGGGAAAACCTGGACTGTTACGTAGAGACGGCATCCATCCCACCGAGGACGGAGCTTCGCTTCTTTCCAGGAACATTGATAGGGTTATCTCTAGTTCCCCAAAGCCGTGACAACCCAGAGTCCAGCTCAGGGAACCCAAACCAAACCAGAGTCCAGGTCAAGGAACAGGGACTGCCACCCACCCACTACCCTATAGAGATAGTTTCCCGTCCACTACCCAAAACTAATGAATTAAAAGTTAATGCTACTAGAGCAAAGTATAAAAATCTCATAAAGATAAATAAAACTCGGACTGAACATAAAAACAAATCAATTAAATGTGGTTTACTAAACATAAGATCTCTCCCCTCAAAAACACTCTTAGTAAATGACTTAATTTGTGAAAATAATATTGATTTGTTTTGTCTTGCAGAGACATGGTTGCAGGAAGAGGACCATGTCAACAACTCCCCCTAGCTACTTAAACTTTAGTGTCCCTCGAAGTACTGGTCGAGGAGGTGGAGTAGCAACTATCTTTCATTCCGATTTACTAATTAATCTCCAAAAAAATAATAGTTACAGTTCCTTTGAGCATCTAGTTTTTAGCCTTCCTCATTCACATAACAAAGCAGTAAAGCCACTTTTGTTTGTGGTCTTATATCGTCCACCAGGACCTTATTCTCAATTTTTAGATCAGATTTCAGATTTTCAATCTGACTTAGTTTTAAACACTGATAAAGTCATTATAGTCGGAGACTTCAATATTCATGTTGATAATGAAAGTGATAGTCTAAATACAGCTTTTAATACTATCCTAGACTCAATAGGCTTTACTCAAAATGTGCAGGGACCAACACATTCTTGTCACCACACTTTAGATCTTGTGCTGACTTATGGCATTGACTGTGAAGAAATAACAGTCTTTCCACATAACCCTATCCTGTCTGATCATTTCCTTATCACTTTTAAACTTACTCTAATGGATCATATCAAACCTGAAAGAAAACTTCATTATACCAGAACGTTATCAGACAACGCTGTAGCAAATTTTAAAGAAGCTCTTCCAACTTTAATTTCCTCAGTTTATAAATGCAGAACAGAAAACAGTGATTTAACTCGTGACCCCTCACAACTTGACATTTTAGTTCATAGCGTTAATTCCTCCCTGCGTCGGGCAATAGACAAAGTTGCCCCCTTGAAAAGGAAGGTGGCTAGCCATAGAAGATTAACTCCCTGGTTTAATTTAGAGCTACGTACCCTAAAGCAGAATGTTAGAAAACTAGAGAGAAAATGGCGCTCCACGCATTTACATGATTCCTTTTTAATATGGAAAAATAGTTTATTGCTATATAAAAAGAGCCTTCACACAGCTAGAACAGCATATTATTCATCTTTAATCGAGGAGAATAAAAATAATCCTAGGTTTCTTTTTAATACAGTTGCCAAACTCACACAGGATCATAGCTCTATCGAGCCAACCATTCCCCAAGCTCTAAGCAGTGACGACTTCATGCAATTCTTTATAAATAAAATAGACTCCATAAAGAATAAGATAATTGGGAACCTTCCCAATATGCTTGCTTCCTCCTTAGTTAATGAGGCAGCCTCAAAAATGGTGGAACCTAATATATGCTTAAACTGCTTTAATGCAGCCGAACTTTGTGATGTACTAAAATTATTAGCTTCATCTAAACCTTCAACTTGCGTTTTAGACCCAATCCCAACTAAACTCTTAAAAGAAGTTTTCCCTCTGATCGCTGCTCCAATTTTAAATATAATGAATCTATCCTTAGTCAATGGATATGTACCACAGGAGTTTAAGATTGCTGTAATTAAACCTCTACTTAAGAAACCCTCTCTTGATCAAAACGACTTAATTAACTATAGACCGATATCTAATCTTCCCTTCTTATCTAAAATTCTTGAGAAAATAGTTGCACACCAGATATGTGAGCATTTAAACAATAATGAGCTGTTTGAGAAGTTTCAGTCAGGCTTTAGAGCTCATCACAGCACTGAAACAGCTCTGGTGAAGGTTACTAATGATATTCTCATAGCCTCAGACAATGGACTGGTGACCATTCTGGTCCTGTTAGATCTCAGTGCTGCCTTTGACACTGTTGACCACAATATTCTCATAGAAAGGCTTCAAAGTGTCGGTATAATAGGAACAGCACTAGGTTGGTTTAAATCTTATTTGTCTAACAGATTTCAGTTTGTTCAGGTAAACAATAGATCTTCCTCAACCTCAATAGTTACTTGCGGAGTACCACAGGGTTCAGTGCTTGGGCCGATTCTCTTTACTATATATATGCTTCCTATTGGTAAAATAATTAGGCAGCATGGGATAAAATTCCATAGTTACGCAGATGAATCCAATCAGTTAGGTAGACTACAGGCATGTCTGGAAGACATAAAAACTTGGATGACTCTAAACTTCTTGCTTCTAAATTCTGATAAAACAGAAGTTGTCGTCTTTGGACCAGAAGCTCTGAAAAAGAAACTACTTAGTCAGCCCCTTCACCTGGACGGCATTAAATTAGCCTCCAGTAATAAAGCAAAAAACCTCGGTGTCATTTTTGACCAAGATATGTCATTTAGAACTCACATTAAAGAAGTCTGTAGGATTTCCTTTTTTCACCTTAGGAATATTGCAAAAATTAGAACCATCCTGTCCAGGAATGATGCTGAAAAACTAGTCCATGCCTTTGTTACTTCAAGGCTGGATTACTGTAACTGTCTATTATCAGGTAGTCCACAGAATACAATTAAAAGTCTTCAGTTAGTTCAAAATGCTGCTGCTAGGATTCTGATGAATATTAAAAGAAGAGATCACATTTCCCCTGTTTTAGCTTCTCTTCACTGGCTCCCAGTAAAATCTAGAATAGAATTCAAGATCCTCCTTCTGACATATAAAGCCCTTAATAATCTAGCTCCATCATACATAAGAGACCTGATTGTTCCATATGTTCCTAACAGAGACCTTCGCTCTCAGACTGCAGGTTTACTGGTAGTTCCTAGGATTTCTAAAAGTAGAATGGGTGGCAGATCTTTCAGCTATCAGGCTCCCCTCCTATGGAACCGGCTCCCAGGGTTGGTTCGTGAAGCAGACAATTTGTCTATCTTTAAAACTAGGCTAAAAACTTTCCTCTTTGACAAAGCTTACAGTTAGAGATATGTTTATAGGTAGTTAGAGTCAGGTCAGACAGGTAGATAGGAAGAGACAGGTTAATGTTAGTAGTCAGGCAGAGTGTCAAAAGTTAGGAAGAGATAGGAAGAGGTAGAGTAGCTAGGTAGAGATAGATTAATGTAAGCCAGGTAAAGATCCGGAGCCGGTCGCGGCTTACCGCCGCGGAAGAAATGCGCCCCACAGGGGCCAGCCAGCGCCGGAGAGAGGTCCCTCAAGGGGATCCTCCCGCACAGTGCGGCCGCCCATTACCTGCCGGGTTGAATCCCCCGGGCAGACTGTGCGGACCCCACCCGTTTATCTCTTAAACGTTTCTCGCCCTCTTCAACTCTGTCCTCTCAGTTCTGTCTATTTTTCCTTAAGATAGTTGTCGACTATCGGTCTCGTGCCGGTATTTAGCCTTAGATGGAGTTTACCACCCACTTTGGGCTGCATTCTCAAACAACCCGACTCCGAGAAGACCCCGGCATGACGGGGGCCGTTACCGGCCCTACACCGTCCACGGGTCATGAGGACTCAGACAGAGTGTTGGTAGCCAGGTCTCCTAGTAGCTAGGAGACAGGTTAATGTTAGTAGCTATGCTGCTTTAGGCTAGGCTGTTGGAGGACATTATTAGGGTCTGTTCCTACTTTCTCTCCTACTTCTCCCCAACTGCATGATGTGCTGTCAATTCAAGCACTAACCTGTTTTCTATTATAGTAGGTGCTCCGGATTAGCCCTGCTTGACGACCCTGACTAAGATGGCATTGCAGTGACGGAAAATTCTCCACGTCCTGCAACAAACTTGTGCATCAGTTCTATTGCTCTTTCTGTGTCTCTGTTATGTATTCTCCAAGCCACAGACGGTCGCGGCAGATAACCGCTTGTGCTGAGCCTGGTTCTGCCGGAGGTTTCTTCCTGTTAAAAGGGAGTTTTTCCTTCCCACTGTCGCTGCATGCTTGCTCAGTATGAGGGATTGCTGAGAATTCCACGACGCAATCTTCTGTGGTTCTGTAATTTCTACACTAAACATTGTATTGTAATAACTCTTTTTGTAAAGTGCCTTGAGATGACATCTGTTGTGAAATGGCGCTATATAAATAAACTGAATTGAAATTGAATTGAATTGATGGAAATGCTTTATTTGGCCTTTTAGGGAAATGTGCAGAAATATCTCTGCAAACCTCAAATATATTAAAGAATATATCAAAATGTCTGCGAGAATGTCTAAATAAGTGCTTTATATTATTCATTGCTAAATGTGGATATAAAAAGGATTGAATTTCTTGCTTCAGTTTTATTTGATTGTTCCTGTCTATTCCTAGTCTATAAATCCTCTCCTTAGGTTCCTTAACAGCAGCTTTATTTGGGAAAATAAAAGGCCACATCAATGATCATTTTGTGTTTCTTCCTTTTTACTTAGAGGATTTCTTCAGTCTCATGTTTCTAATATCAGCAACATGTTTATTATTGAGCTTATTTTGCACGCAGAAAACCATTGTACCAGTTATATTTTAAACAGAAAAATATATGATTCATGTGTTTCATAATTTTGCTCTCATGTTTTTCCCTCCTGCTGACGTGACTGGGTGACGCTGACTGAGGTGAAGGTGTGAAGGAAAAATATTTTTATCAAGAAAGAGGAGGATGGTAAAAGTGAGACTTCCGGTTGGCAGCAGAGCACGACCTTCAAACTAAAAGTCCAAAACACCCAATTTGTTTATTTTTTTTTGCCAGTCTATTGCGAGTTTTAATTAAAGTATTATCAAACCCATTAAGGGTAAGATAATGTAAAATGTTTTCTATCTTGGTAAAATTTGAGCTTCTTCTGAGTTTGGACATTTAAGGCAAGATTATTATTATTATTATTATTAACAATAATAATAATAATAATATAGTTTTTGTTGTTGTTTTTATTGTTGTTTTTATTCTGTTGGAATGTTATGAAGTGATACAAAAAATAGTAAACTAATTGATCAACGATTTTTGAATGAAAACCATTTCTATTAGGTTTTAAATTATTTTTTTTGACAAAGCCCGACTTCTTTACTGATATTCTTTTCGTGTGTGACTTTTAAAACTGGCAAAGATGAAAATCACTATAACTACTACTTTTACAGTCAGTATTACTAGTATTAACACAATAAATAAATAAATAAATAAATAAATAAATGTTTATTTCTGTGCGTATTTAATTGATTTTTGTTGAGTAAATTTTTATAATTTTATGGGGGTTTTTTTGTTTGTTTTTTTCACATTAAACATCAAAACCACAAACTACTGCTAGTAGAATTACTATCAACTACAATTAATTCATAAATATTAATTGATTGATTGTTTCATGATCTTTTCACTCTATCTTCTGCCTCTTGGTCTTTTATGTAACCTTTCACTGTTATTCTGATGACCTGCGGCTCTAAGTTCCTTTAAACATAACTGTGCTGACTAGACTAAAATAGAAACCTGTCTATCTGCAATTACAGGCTGGCTCTCTAACAATTTATTGCTTCTTAATGCAGATAAAAATGAGTTGATGGTCACTGCCCCCCCCCCCCCCCCCCCCCCCCCCAAATTTCACTTGTCTAAAACCTTTTGCTTAACTATGTCTTGAACTACAGGTACAAGGTAAAAGGATTCTAAAAGAAGTAACGAGGACTGACTTTCATAGTCTTAGGAACATTTCTTAAATTAGAGATTCTTGTGCCTTTCTGTCTTTGCGTACTGACTATTGTAAAGCTCTGCTTTCTGGAAAAGAAAAGTTTCCGTTTGCAGACAGTGCAACATTCGGCTGCTCATATTTGACCAAAAAACTGGGGAATATGAGTACATTCCTCCAGTAATGACATCTTTTCACTGGTTACCTTGTCAGGTTTTATCAGATTTTAAGGCTTGCATAAAAGGTTTAGCCCTTCGTATCTTTCTGACCTCTTGCATGGGGACTGGCCTTTTAAAACTTCCCAAAACTGTTCAGGAAGGTTCCTTTTCCTTTCATGCTACATTTTTGGGGAACAATGTTACGCAGGCAGTGTAGAGATTTTTAAAGCTAAGCTTAGGACCCACATGCTCACTATATAGTTTTACTGCTTTTAATTGTTGTTACTTTTCTCGTTTTAACTGTTTTTAAATATTTATCTGCTATTTGTTAACTGTATTAGCTGGACTCTGTTTGAAAGCGCTTCAACAATTTTTTTAATCATTATTCTGTTTGTCATAATTAAAGAGACCTGTGGAGCTAATATTAATTTTTTACTACTTGTTTCAGACTTTCTAATTTTAAATTTTTGTTTTCTTGTGTAAGTATCTCATAATTATTGTTTTGTTGTTCTTTTATACATATTTTCTCTCACTGGTAATAATAAATATTATTGTTTTCAATAATAATAACTTTTTTTATTGAATTTTACCGAGGCAAATTTAACTATTTTATATTTTATTCTATTTGTGTTGTGGTGTAGGCTTTTATTCTGGAAGTAAAGCCAAAGAATCCCAACCGAAGTGTGTTTTCTTCTGTGAGCCAGCCGAGCAGAGGAAGGAGGTGATGGAGCAGGGAGTAGGAGGAGGAAGAGGAGAAAGAGGAGGGTTGGAGTGAAGCGAGCAGCAGCAGGTCTGACGGTGATGATGGGGATGTGAGTCAGAAGGCGGAGGATTCGGGATGCTCACAGACGCTCCGGACTAACCGAACCCTGCAGACACGCACACGGAGCCGAGAGGGACAGAACTACCTAGGATCCGGCGCTGACACGCACGGTGAGTCCGCAAACATCACACCCACACCGGCGGCCACACCGCAGGGACACGCACAAGAGAATCCGTCCACATCCCCGGGTAGGGGGGGTGACTTCAGCCGGAGGACGGAGCTCCACACTCGGATTGGCTCCAAAGTCCGGCTCGGCGCTGCTGATATGTTCCCGTGGGCGTCTGTGCCCGCGCGCGCGTGCGTGCGCGTGTTTATATAATGGGAGTGGGTGCACGTGTCCAGCTGTGCGCGTGCACGAACCATTCTTACTATGTCGCGCAGTCACACGGATTACTATGATGTCAGGAGATAATGAGCCTGTGGAGCCGCAGCTGATTGAAACTGAGAACAAAGCAGCTGCTGGTCTGTGCGTGCGCGTGCGTGCGTGCGCGTGTGTGAACGCAAATGCAGTGACATTTTTTAAAACTGTGGAATACCATCAGTTTCCTTTAAACATCCCAGATAGCTGGAGAAAACAGACTCACACACACGGGAACTACACATTTACCCTTTTCTGTCAGAGTTAATAACACAATGTAATAAAAATATGAAAAGCCAAAATATGAAAACACATCCTGTTTTAAACCTTTACACATCAGTAACACAAAAAAACCAACAACAAAAAACAACATTTCTATGTGCAGGTGAATTGGGCCATCAGGTAAAATAAGCCGGTTTGAGGCTCTTAGCCTTTAATTTTTTTATAGACAATGGTTACAAAAGATTTACATTTTGTTGGCAGAAAACAATTGATTGAATTGGTCCATAGCTGGTGTAGTTGGATGGGGCAATGCTTCAAATCCAGTTTTGTGGAAAAAAAGGATAATGGAAAGTGGTCTGGGAGAAAAATGAGAAGTGAGGAAACTAGCTAAACCTTAGCTAGCAAGCTATAAGTACTAATATTTACTTCGGAGCTAAACATTTTTTCTAAGATGCAAATTCACTTGCTAAGTAGCAGAATAGGTCTATCAAAATAAAAGCTCAACCTCTATGTAAATTCCTGCTGCTGGTGCAGTCAATGTTACTGTAATTCCACTGGTCAACGTCTGTACTGCAGCTAAATGGCTCATCGAATGTTTTAAGTTGAAATGATAAAAGTATACCATGATAAAGAGGTGACGTTCAGTCTAGCCAACCACCGGATTTTATTTTGGCATTCCACTTCCGCTTATTTGCAAGTAAATTTGGAAGTTAGCTAAATATTTAGCTCTGAGCTAAGTATTTAGCTATATATAATATAGCAATATAGCAATAATATTTAGCTCTGAGCTAAACATTTTGCAATCATTTACAGAACAGAGCCATCTTGAGCAAAAGCGATCTTTTTACATCCACGAGGGTTGAGTTAATGTCCTCCAGTGAAATAGCTGGTTGGCATCGAGTCTTCCATCAACAATGCTACATAATCTGTTTTTGATTCCCTTCCTTATGTGTATTTCCCATAAAGTTTTCATGATAAATACAGCTAGCATGCTCATTTTAGCATAAAAATACACAGCACTCTTCTCTGTTACATTTGTTGCTGGCTGGCAAGCAATAAATTGGTCCATTACTGCCACCTACTGGTGGCTTGCACTTGGCCCTCTAAAACTGGTGATGTATTAGCATAATTCCTGCTTTTGATAGCTTTTCTCTAGTTTTATGTATTTTTTATCAAGCTAAGCTCTAATGTCCATTTTGGCAGCTGTATCAAAGTATCTTCTACAGCACCCTCTGCTGTTTATTTTTTTTGTATCAATACATAGCATGGTTGCAACTAGATTTACACGGGTATTATAATATGTCTTGGGCGGGCCCGACCATTAATGGGTGGGCTCAATCAGGCCCCACAGACCCCCGTGGTACAGGTCTTTATGTTCTGCAGACATGGGAGCTAAGTGTAAATCACAACTAACTTAACTGAACAACTTTAAAAAATCAGATTTTATCTGTGTGTTATTGTAATAATGTGGCGGCATCATAAACATGACTACAGAGTCTACAGGAAGTATTAGACACACACCAGATTTTTATCTGTAGCGCCTTTCCATTTCAGAGATGGAAAAACTATTTATGAAAAGACACAGCTACAAGTTTGATCCCACCAAGGCTGCCATTATGCAGCCAGAAAATATCCAGTATGAACCGTCTCAGGACAGCAAACACAAAAACTGCCAAAGCTTCCGGTCTGTGAAAGTGTGAAATCTCTGCTGTTTGTCTCCCTTCTCGATTTAGAGAGCTGGGAAATTACATAACTTGTGCTAATTATTTTCCTCTAAAAATAAGCTTCCCGTTAGGTTTCTGTCTGGAACTCGATATTAATTGGGTTGTTTTAAAACCAAAATTTTGCTGAGAAATTTAAGAGATACAATTAACTGGTGATTCTCAGATGTTAGTTAAGCCAGTATACAAGATCATAAGACTCATATAAATAACTAACTATCTAATAAAGATAACAACTATTTAAAATGACCTGATTTACTGAACAGAATTATTGTTGATGACGTTTGAGAGCCATATTAAACAAAGTTTTCTGTAGTTTTAGGTGTGCTTTTTCATGTAGAGAGGAGTGAGCCTCTGTCATGCAGTTGTTAGATGCTAGCCTACCAAAATTACTGCAGGAGTTTTTTAATGTGAGAGGTCATAAAAGAAACCAAGACAAAGACTATAAGTTCACGATTCAATAAAAAGACAGAAACTGGGCAACAACGGCCTCCACAGGATGGCTCTGTATGAGGTCACACGGTCAAAGGTTCACATAACTTAGCCTGTCAAAAAATAAATACATAACGGTTAATTTTTCAAAGTCATATTTGGTCCATATTACTTATTCTTTTATTTTTAAGTATCACAGGTTTCCAACTAATCACATCTGGCATGAAACTAACACGCCGTTTTTTCAGAGAAAAGTCAATCATAGCAAGACAAGGATTCTGAAGGATAAAGGAGAAAAAAGGTTCTGGAATGGCCTAGTTAAAGGAGATGATGTGGGTTGACCTTAAATTGGCCATTAGTAATCAGAAATTGTCGACTGTTATGGACTTAGAGTAACTGTTGTATGTTATCTTTGATAATAAAGTATATTTTTTTATTTGAACATAGAATATTTGTAAAGGGCACAAATATTTCACCCAGAAACCTTTTAAAACTAGATCTTAAGGAATATTAAAGGTTTTGATTGATGATTGATTTGATTATTGTGTGGAATGTGCCACTGGGCGTTTTAACTTAGGCTATAGTTTATTGACCTTTGATGTTTTGTTAACTTCGGTGAAATGTAATAAAAATACAACATAAAATGTTTGCTATTATTTCAGAAATGTCATCTCATCCGATCCATAAAAGCTTAGAGGATTATTTCTCGAAGGTCCCCACAGGCCTGATCAGGATACGCGTGATGCTGGTTCACTCGCCGGTGTTTTCCCTGCCGCCTGCCTCCGCACAGGAAGTGACGTGGGCCGCCCGGTATGTGGGGGCTGGTGGGTAACCACGGCAACGGCCCCGCTGGTGATGAAATGTTTGCGCTGATCTCTCGGTGCATAAATCTCTCTGCAGTCCAGCTCTCTTGTCTTCGGGCGCCTCCTCGGAGGGCAGTAACCACGGCGACGGGGCAACCCTCTCGTTCAAACGCAGCACACACGCACCGCGCATTGTAACGCTGCCATGGCTGTAAACCTAAACACTCGGGATGCTATCGGGGAGGCAGGTGTGTGTGTGTTTGGTGTGAGTCTGTGGAGCAGATAAGGAGGTTGTTGACGTCAGCGAGGAGCGAGGAGGAGAAAACTGGACTGACAGAGAACACCGGAGACTGGTTCCAACTGGACTCTAACCCACAAGTTCATTCATTTCATTATTATCCTGCAAAATGTTAAAAAAAGGACGTCGAGAGAGCATCATGAGTGGATGTTGGGATTTTCTCCATCCAGAAGCTGGTCTCTGATTTCATTGCTATTAAAACTTTTTAATTTGCTCCACTTTCGTTTTTCAAACCTTCCTCAACCCCTTCTCCTCAGACATTTAATTTTTATTTTATTTTAACCTGTCCTGTCTGGCAGTACAAAGTATAAGGCCAACAGATTTACTTTCTCAAGCAGAGCATTACAGCTTTTGCTAAAGTACTCCACTTGATATGTGTGAAAAATCATTTGTTAAAGTTTACTATGGGTTTAATTTCTTCAAGTCAGAAACAGAAAAAAGCAAGAGAGAAGAAAGAAAGAAGATAAAGAACAAACAACTAACACTTAAAGCACATTCTGTGTTCATTTTAACACACAGCGTGTTAAAACTGCATAAATGACACACGTGTTGTCCCTGAGCTGATTTGGTACATGTGTAAAAAATTAACATACCATGTGTTGTTTCTGACACATCTGTTTTGAAGAGTGTATGTAAAATTATGTTGTTACATATTTCTGAAAACTACTCTATAAAGGTATTTTCACTATCGAAAATTTTCACAATATTTTAATTTACTACTTGTCAGTTAAATGAAAATTAAAAGAAAAAAAAACAATTTGAAATATGTCAGTCTCTTTGTAATGAATTAATTTAATATACAAGTTTCTGTTTTTAATGCAATCACTGACATAAATCATCTTTTATATGATATTCTAATTTTATGACCAGCACCTGTACGATGAATTACAATTGCGAAAAAGAAAAATAAGGTTCTATTAAGTTATGTAGTTTAGGTAAATAACGGTCTTGGTCACATTTGGGTAAAATATTTTTTATAAATGTAAGAGGATCTTTTTATATATTTTATTAGCAAGGACCCCTTGCGATACCACTACGGACCACTAGGGGTTCGCAGACCCCCAGTTGAGAAAAACTGGTCTAAACCATTGCATTGTCGGCTCTGGCTGTTGTGTTTTGGGTTTGGAAGATAAACTTCGTACTCTGTCTGTGGCTCCATCACGTCTAACCAACGACCCACAGCATAATGCTGCCACCCCCATGTTTCAACTCCGGGATGGTTCAATCAGGGTGATTCGTTTTTCTTTCTACACAGCATCGTACATGTAAAAAAAAAACAACATTTGGTCTCATCTAACCTTAGAACCTTATACATGTTTCTGTGTCGCTCTGTTGGGGAAAGTAAAAGGGGAATCTCGTTTTTTTTTCCACCTGGACCTTATTTTTTTTAATCAAATTTAATGTTTTCTTACTCACCCTGAGAATTTTGCAGCCAGTCTGAGGTGTTACGTGCAAATCGGCCGAAAAAAAAAATACAGATTCACGTCTGAGGCGTTGGTTAGTCCTAGTGGATGATAAACAATGTAAAATTAAGGCGTTTGGGGCAGATTGAACTTGATTACAAGCGGAATAAGTACTGCTCCTACCTGATGGAGGAAGTGGATATAAATACTTCTGAACGGCTCAGACTGGCTCCAAAGTTCTCAGGGTGAGTAAGAAAACATGAAATTTGCTAAAAATAAGGTCCAGGTTGGAAAAAAACAAAACAAATTCCCCTTCAAGTATCTCGTTGTAATGACATACAAAACATAGAATGAAAGTTTCTCATTTTACAAAATAAAACATGGTAAAAGTTAGTTGGTTTTCTATATACACAGCATTCTACATGTGAAACCAGAGAACCATCTAAAAGCCCCTGATTTCTAATGGTAATCATTTGCTCTGGATTTCATATAGAGATAACAGGGTAAGGGGTTAAAGACATTAGCTTTTCAGGTGGTATTTGTTAGAAGGATTAAAACCATCCATTATTTTCTTCTCAATTCAGTCATACTTTTTTTTTTTTTTACTAAGGAAGCGTTTAACGGGCAGAGCTGTGAAATAAATTCAGTGTGTCGTTGAATAGACATTCTTTATATGCTTGTTATTACGAGATTTCAAACTTGTTAAAATGAAAAGTTTCTTGTTATAACGAGTTACAAAGCACGTGAAAACAATAAGATTTTAACCGTCATGTAACAGGGGGTTTGCTGGTTCAAGTCCCAGCTTCGACTGTCTCAGTCTGGCCTCCTGTTTTCTTAGGCACATTCTGAGAGTTTTCACTGTTAGGCTCTTTCTTTTTAAACAAGAAAACATTTTGGTTTAAATGAGAAATAAATCTCGTTATAACAACTGCTAGAATAACAGGGGAAGTAATCCAGTCCGTTTGTTTGTGATCTCGCCTCGTCAGCATACCAGTGATTGTTCCAGAGTGGCAGGAGGACTTCAGCTCCCAGGATGCCTGAGCAGAGTAACGACTATCGGGTGGTGGTGTTCGGAGCTGGCGGGGTGGGGAAGAGTTCGCTCGTTCTTCGGTTTGTTAAAGGCACCTTCAGAGACACCTACATCCCCACGGTGGAGGACACTTACAGACAGGTGAGACACAATCCGATTGTTCAGACAAAACAGCTAACTGTGATTAAACACACCAGTGCTGATGGTACATCATGCTTGACCTTTAATGGAACTTTCATCTCTCTAGGTGATCAGCTGCGACAAGAGCGTCTGCACGCTGCAGATCACTGACACCACAGGAAGTCACCAGTTCCCCGCCATGCAGCGGCTTTCCATCTCCAAAGGTCACGCCTTCATCCTGGTCTACTCCATCACCAGCCGGCAGTCCCTGGAGGAGCTGAAACCCATCTACCAACAGGTCGGTCTCCGCCTTTTGTAAGGAACTGGGAGCTCTGAGTTGAGCTCTTTTCTGGGAGATCACGAAGCATGTTTTAAACGTTTTTCATCGTCAGCAAAAAGAGCATTTTAGAAAACATCCTCTCTCTAGTTTGATTTGCACAAGCTCCAGAGGGTAATGGGAGCATCTACATCCATCCATCCATCCATCTTCTTAACCGCTTATCCAATTCAGGGTCACGGGGCAGCTGGAGCCTATCCCAGCAATTATCAGGCGTTAGGCAGGGTACACTCTGAACAGGACGCTAGTCTGTTGCAGGGCCGGGAGCATCTACAATGAACCTCCAAATGTAAAATACAGTTTTTAAACAAAAAAAATCAAAACAGGTGGTTTAAACTTCTGCACATGGTTAAAAAAAACACTGCACAAACAAAAATAGGAAACCATACATTACAGTGGGAAAATAAAGAGGAGTTATATAAAGCTGCAATCCAAACTAATGATTTTCAAGTGATTAATAATCCAAGACAGTAGTTTTTAGCCTCGATTAAGAGGAACTCAGTGTTTCAGCAGGTTTCCCAGTTTTCTGGAAGTTTGTTCCAAATCAGAGAAATATCAAAACTGAATGATGCTTATTAATTTTTGGTTCTGATTCTGGGGATCCAGAGCAGACTTAACCCAGAATACCTGACGGGTATTGAAGGTTGATACAATACAAATAGATCTTTAATGTAATTCAGTTCTAATTCATTCCATGATTTGTAAACTAATGAAAGCATAAGTATAAAGAATTTTGACAGCATAATTTCCTGCGTTTTTGAAGAGGTTTAAGCCTGAGTCCATCGCTACAACCAGATTTCCGGTGTGATCCTTAGTTTCTAGCTCTAATGGTGAAGGTGTGTGATTTGACTCGTTAATTCACACACATTCACTTTTTTCAATTGAATTCACTATATTTATATAGCGCCAATTCACAAAAAATGTAATCTCAAAGCACTTTACAACAAAAGTAATTTCAATACAATTATACAAACATATGTAAGGAATCCCAGCAGATTGCGTACACACATGCCGTATATTGTGAGAAAAGCGATTGAAATGGCTCAACGATTGTATTGGAAAGATCCAACATACAATAACGGTTTTATTATTGTTGAGGTGGAGGAAGTTCATCCAAGCCATTATATCACTAAAATAGTCCAGAAACTGATTCTAAAAGGACAGATAGATCTGACTGTCAAATCAAGTTTATTTCCATAACACATTACAAGAACACCAATGTTCACAGTGGTTTAAAGGATAAAAAACATAACATAATAAGCCAACAAAAAAGGAAAACATACATTATGATTATCAGCAAAGCTGTAAAAGAGAAACATAACTTTCCCTAAGAAAAGGCGCAACTTATATAAGGAAAATAAGATGGGCCCTATTAAAAAAGGTGTTTTTGTTGCTTAAAAGTGACGAGAGCTACTAGAAACATAAATTAACATTAAATCTAAATCAAAACATCCTAACATGCTCTCACCTCAAATATCCTATTGCTGTTGAAATAGCGCGCTGTAGGCTTTTAATGAGTAAAGAAGATACTTTGAGATAACCTGGGGAAAGCCAGATCTATGTGTAGCCCCGCCCCATTTCAACTCTACAAATCGATCTGGAACAGCTCCCATTGAAAGCGTCTGAAAAACGGAGGGCAATCTGGAATTATATTTTGAGCTGATTCAAAGAATCAGCATTTATCCTTAGCCAGTCCCAGTAAAGACGCCGGTGCGGCCATGTTTGTTTTGCTTTGCCTGGGCACTCACCCGTATCATCATGGAGAGCCTAAATGTCCTCCATATAATGTGAATACAATGGACTAACCCTTGGGTGACGTCACCCATAGGTTTCTGAAGAGCAAAAATGAAGCCAACTGGGCGGTTCCCACCGCCGCCATCTTGTCCGCGTCACTCGCCTCATCACTCTCAGAAACTCCAAAAATGGGCAAAGAGGCGGAGCTGAGAGTGGCGCTGTGAGGCTGGGGGCGGAGGGTTGACGCTCCGAGGCGACGTAGCTACAAGCTAGTCGGAAGCTAGTCGGGAGCTAACTGAAGCTAACGTAGGCTGCAGCCGGTTTCACCAAGGTTGAGAAACATCTCAAGGGGGGAACACATATTGATATAACAACCCCCGAATGGGTCGGGTCACTATGGCCTAAAACTGTTGTGTATCCATTACCATCTCAGAAGCACAGCAGTGGGTGAGGACATGGCCGGGCTTAGCTTAGCTGGTGTTCCTCACACCAGTACTGATCTAACCAGCGATCATCCAGTCTGTCTAGAGTCCAACTCTGTAGTCTTCCAGCCTGATCTAGCCGTCTCCCGCTCTCTGACTTGCTGCGGTTCTTGGTCCTGCCGACTTTGCTGCTCTGCCGCTACCCGACCAGTCGCCTGCTCCAACCCGCATCTAGAAAGACATAACAGCTCCGATCGGAGCTCCATTCCTCTTGGCCACCTGACAGAAATTCTTCCCCTCTCTGCTGGTAAAGCATCAGCCGGTATAAAGCCCGGAGCAGAGACTTCTTGGACGGTCTGTTAGGGTAATCAATGCCACAGCAATCCGTCTTTGTCCAATAATTGCAGATTAATATCCAAAACCGAATAAAACCTGCGGAGGCAACTGATAGTGGATTTCAGAAACACCAAATGACTGAAGTCTTTACGTTAGTCCCAGGCTGTGAAGAGCTTCCCCGCAAGCAGAGGGGGACAGCAGTCTATGGAGCAGCTATTAGCTACAGTTAGCCACCATTAGCTACAGTTAGCCACCATTAGCCACCATTAGATACAGTTAGCCACTATTAGCTACAGTTAGCCACCATTAGCCACCAGCGTTAGCCTAGACGGACCTTTCAGTCAAAAGAACACGCCCCTAAGTATTCATAATTTCAAGATTAAATTACAAATAAACGGAGAAGTTAGAAATAAATTCACCCCCCTCAGAGTTGTCATGATGGTAAACCTGAACCATCTGACCGAAAATGGTTTTTTGAACCAGGTTGTAAACATGTTTATTTTTGCTGTAAAGTTGGCCTTTTTAACATGGGAGTCAATGGGAAGGTGCATCTATTGGGAGCTAGCCCCCAGCAGATGAGGGAGTAACTGCAATTTTTGCCACTTCCTGGTTGGCTTCACTGTCTGCGGGCGGAGTTTGCCCCTTGGTCTCCTCCAGTTCCTGTCGGCCCGTGGGTCCCCTGGCCGAAAAAATTATAAACAGTAGTCAATGGCACAATAAAAGTTATTATCAAGTCTGCTTTGTCTTACGTCCTGAATCATACAAACTATGTACCTTAATTTAACTGAAAATTAATGATGTGCATCATGAATAGGGACATGAACAATCTTAGACCCACTACAATATTTTATATTATTCCTCAGTTCAAGTTAACGTTTTTGATCTTCTGTATCTGACGCCCTGATTATGCAGATTCTGGCCATCAAAGGGAGCGTGGAGTCCATTCCCATCATGCTCGTGGGCAACAAGAGCGACGAGACGGCCCAGCGTGAGGTGGAGACGAAAGTGGGCGAGGCCCAGGCCACGTCTTGGAAGTGCGCCTTCATGGAGACGTCGGCGAAGACAAACAGCAACGTTAAGGAACTGTTCCAGGAGCTGCTGGCGCTGGAGAAGAAGCGGGACATGAGCCTGAGCATCGACGGGAAGCGCTCGGGGAAACAGAAGCGAGCCGACAAGCTGAAGGGGAAGTGCAGCGTTATGTAGGGCGAAGGAGGAGCAGCGGCTGCAGAGGACTCGCTCTGGATAGATCTGCAGAGGAGGCATTCCGCCTTCACGTTCCTGAACCAGGAAGCCCAGATGAACAAAATGTTTGTAACTAACTGATGCAGTAGAACCTGGAACATTTACACCAGGCCTGAACTGGACTGTGTTTCTGAACTGTACATATTCCTATAGGACCTAATTAGCTCCACTGCAGACAAGCACACTAACCTTTTAACAAAGGAAAATCTGGATCTTAAAGGGAAAGTTTTTTTTTTTTTTTTGACCTGGACCTTATTTTTAGCAAAAGTTACGTTAATTTACTCACCCAGACAAGTTTGGAGCCGTTCAGGAGGACTTTATATCCAGTCGTGATCAGCCTTGATCCATGTAATGTGAGCCAATCAGGGCAGGAGTTACTGCCTGTAATAATTAATTTTCTGCCCCAAAACGGCTTCATTTAACCATGTTTTATTATGAATGGTTAGCGCTATTCTGTGAGTTTGGAAGATCTCGGAGGCGCCAAGGTATTAGCTTTCAATAGAACCGATTCCAACTTACACTAACCTGGGATTTCAACAACGATAAAACTGCTGCCATTACAACTGTAGTCTGCGTAGGTGGCGTAAAAGGGAGCCTGTAGAAGCTAAACTTAGTCCAAATGGTCATTTGGTTTGTGCAGTTTGGAAAAACGCAAACATGAATAAAATATGAATGTCTAATCGACCGCCGTAGAGCATAGAGTAAAAGTCCTGCTCAGACTACAACAGGGATGGAGCACAGCAGTGTCTTTATTGTAATGCGGGACAGTGCAGTTGTATTTTTGGCTCTAAATCACCCCTGAACAGAATAAATAAACTCTTCTGAGATGTTTTGAACTCTGGGGGAAGTCCCGCTAAGGTTTAATAACAAAACATGGTTAAAATAAGTCGTTTTGGAGCGGATAATACCTTATTACAAGCGGCGAACTCCTGCCCTGATTGACTCCCATTATATGGATATAATAACTGATTACGACCCGAATTAAAGTCCTCCTGAACAGCTCCAATTAGCTTCAAACTTGTTTGGATGAGTAAATGAACATAATATTTGCTAAAAATAAGGTCTAGGTTGAAAATAAACAAGCTTTCCCTTTAAGATCATATAACACCAATGTTTCAGTTGTGTCCAAACTTTGGACCTGGACACTCGTTAGAATTATATAGTTTGGTGTTTTCCCTTCTTTCTGACGCTAACGTCCATCAGTTCAGCAGCATTCAACCTTAGTATCAAAGATTAAGCTGCACTATGAGGCTGAAAGCAGCGTGTAACTCATTACTGACAAGAACTCATCTGTTTGCTTTTATCTCTTCACCGGCTGCGGGAAGAAAAGGAGGAAACCTTGGAAGCGACTGCTTCTGGGCCAGGCTCAGCACCAGAACTGGGAAAAGGTTTCACTATAGGTTCTTTAGAGATGCCCTGATCGGATATTTACCCATTTCTGTTTTATTTGAGGTTGGACCCGCTGATTCTCACATTTTCTCCCAGGACTGGTGTCCTGGAACTTGCAGACATGTTTCTGGTTCTGCACACCTCAAAGAAACAGCAGTATTGCCTCCTCAGCATGCAGTCAAGTCTTACAAAGCCTTAATACGGAGCTGCTTATTGGATTTGGGCGTATAGGGGGTGCCATTTGTAAAGTTACACAGTCAAAAGTTAACAGCAATAAGTTTCATAGTAAGTATTTAGTTTGCAAATTAAATATTTAGTTTACAAAGCAGGAGAGTAAAATTTGTACTTACTGTACATTTTTAAGCTAAATATTTAGGTAAACATTTTAATATTCTGTTTTTAAACTAAATATGAAGTTTACAATAATATATAATATATTTTCTCATTTCAAGACATCTTTTCAGGATTTTTATCGTGTTCCACTGGCAGAATTTTTAGCTTATTACAGTGTAGCTTGTCATCTAAATATTTAATCTACAAACTAAATATTTAACTTGTAACTAAATGTATAGCAACTAAATATTTAGTTTAACTAAATAGCTTTGTAGCTACATTTTTTAGCTTCAAACTAAATATTTAGCATGCTGACTAAATATTTAATTTGTAAACTAAATATTTAGTTCGAAGCATATTCGTTTTGACAATTATACAATAATAAATAACTTGAACGCAAATATAACTCTAAACAAAGAAACCCCATTTCTTTTTCTTAACTTTAACGTTGACTGTGTACGTTTACAAATGGCGCCCCCCACAGGTATGCTGAAGCAGCGACACACTTCCACCTTCAGCGCTCGAGCTCTGGATGACTGGAGTTTCAGTACCTAGCTTTTAGGACTACAACTCATTTGGTTTCTTGCGAGTAAATTTTGAATTAATTCAACTAAGAAATGTACAAAAAAATAAAGAAAGAAACAAAACAAAAATCATAAAAGAAAAATGTGCTTTGTGTTACTTCCTGAAAATTCATCACTAAGAATTTATTGATTTTCCCATTTCTGTATCAAACTGTATGTCTCCAACTTTTATCTGGTTTGTGCTAAGCTTGAAACAAAGTGCATTAAAAGACTGCTGTTCAGTTTGTTGATGTCTTTACAGATTGACGATTGTTACATTTTTTTCAGTTTTTTCAATATTTTAACTAGAGTGAACCCTCACCAATTTGCGCTTCGGTATTCTCAGATTTTTCAGTGGATCGTGACATGTCAAGCTACTTGACATGCCATTAAAGTGACAATGTGTAGTTTCCTGGCGTTAAGGGGCAGAACATACCTAAATCATTGCAAACAAGCGGTATTTTTGTGTTCGAGTGGCTCCCTTCCCAACGAATGGCCATAAGGGCCAAAAATTACAATTGTGCAATTTTCTACTTGTACAAAGCAGATATAGTTGAACCTACAAAGAAATATATGCAGCAAAATGAGAAACACATCAGACTTTCATCACAGGCAGCGAATGAAGAGGTAAATCTGTGAAACAACAACCTTTGTGAAAGACAAAGGTTTTCAAACTTTTCTATGTTAGTGATAATACTCACGGAAAGCATGCAACCTCAGTGTGTTTCCTTATGGCGCGTTCAGGCAGCAGGGCAGCTACATTACATGCAAAGTATCCGGTACTCACGCGCCACGTGGGCAGCAAGCTGCTCGGATGCGTTGACGGACCGTCCGAGCAGCTGCTGCGTGAAGGTGGAAAAACTGAACTCTGGTAGCGCAAACGCGTCCAATCAGCTTCTTCGTCTTTTTACAACAAGAGGAAGAGATTGGATCTTATTCGGGGGAAGATATCGGAGGATATTGGAGTGGTACGTAAGCAGTTAAATATTTCTTTTAACTTTGTAACGCTAGCCAAATCCGGTTCGGGCAACTAAGGAACTAAATACGCACCACTAGTTTCCTATTGAGCATTTAGACAAAATGTCGACGTACTCCGCCATGTTGTAAACAACTAGCACCAGAGAAATCATCGCCGGGTAGCTGATGCGCCACTGTGGACTACAAAGTGTGCAAGCAGCTGGGTTTTCATTTTAAAGCATCGACTTTCGTCTGTTTGAATGATTTGACGTCTGGACGCGTTGACCGGTGTGAACGTAAATGGACTGGACTGAACTTATATAGCGCTTTTCTAGTCTTACTGACCACTCAAAGCGCTTTACATTGAAGCCACATTCACCCATTCACCCTCGCATTCATACACCGACACCCAACATGGCTCGGTAGGACAATGTAGAATTTGGGGGTTAAGTGCCTTGCCCAGGGGCACATCGACATGTGACTGGAGGAAGCTGGAATCGAACCTACGACCCTCCGATTGCAAGCCAACTACTCTACCACTGAGCCACAGTCGCACAGAGCCACAGTTGCCCTCCATGCAATCCTCCAAATGTGGCTTTAAATTTTTCAGCTCCTTCAATTACTTCCATTAAGGGAATGCTATGCCGATGTTTTCTCTAGTTTTCTGTCTGCCCCCATAGGACCTGAGCCTAAGCATTTTAGACTCGCTTTTTACAGTTAGATGCTACAAAGCTGTCAGTACCTTTCAATGATTGGCCATAATTTTATTGATTTTCAACAATATTTTGATGGATTAATCCAGAGATTAATGGTAAAAACTACGCACAGTCACTTTAATTTTCCTTGATGATGATTGGCTAAACCCCTAATAGTTGAAACAAGGAAGACTGGACGTTAACTTCTACAGTAGTGCTAAAACAATTTGCACTGTGTGTATTATTAAGGGTGATGATAGCAACATCTAGTGTGTTTAGGTTATAGTTGCTACAGTAGAAAAATTATTCCAGTCATTGGGTTGCCTAGGTCGCTCCCAATACGTCCAGTGACCAGCCTGAACCCTGTCCAGTGGGGAATGTATCATAGAGGAGTTTAACTAACGGCTAACGTTAGCCAAATTAGCGATCCTTAATTAATTAATCCAGGAGGAAAGTGTGTTTCAGCGTGTGTTTGATGCCGTGGAAACATTTCGTGTGGGTCCATCTAGTTTAGGCTTCACCTAAAACTACTCTAGTTTCTGTTCTTCTCCGGTCACTCCTATCCTGAGACCGACAACAATATCTCCGGGGCTCTGATGCAGCTGCAGAATTGCAGACTCCAACATTTTTCCCAGTGCCGGCTG
The DNA here is from genome assembly GCA_028564705.1 of Apricaphanius iberus. Classification (NCBI taxonomy): domain Eukaryota; kingdom Metazoa; phylum Chordata; class Actinopteri; order Cyprinodontiformes; family Aphaniidae; genus Apricaphanius; species Apricaphanius iberus. Next base: position 24,465 of record JAPXFQ010002213.1, read on the forward strand.
AGCTGTGCCGACCATGTTATCGTTGGAACATATGGCACGTTCTATTTACCTTTAGTTTGGTGTCACGTCCAAGTAAACAGCGTTCCAGTAACGTTGTTGGTAAGTCAGGATTTCAATAAGGCGACGCCCAGGAAGCCGTAGTTGTACTACCTCTTACAAACATCGTTTTAAGCTTCTCTTTCCATATGCAAACACCCCTTTTATTTAGTTAAGATTAGAGTTGCAGCCAGGGTCTAGATGTAGGATAGATTTTAGATGCATTCTTAGTAGTGTGTCTTGTAAACTAGACATTTTTCCACCACAGCTAGTATTGATGTGAGGAGCGGCCATATTGAAAGTCAAATTTGGTGGGAAAAAAAAATCCCTGAAGTCGGAATTTCCGAGTTGTGAGTACAAAAAGAATACACATATAGCGACCATATCGAGGTACTGTTTTTGTTTATGTCGCTTTTTATGAAATTTTCAATAATCAACCTTTAAGTTTTATTTGGTGTTTGAACTATAGAAATACCCACACGCTGTCTGCCATCTGCCCTTTACATTGAAAACTGATATTGATCCATGACCAACGTGCCAGAAGCCATCGAGTGTGACCGTTTGCCCACTCTATTCGGTAACGACGACGAACTGCAGTCAGGTCCAGACAATGAGGACAATTGGAACATAGATGAGCTTCCCTCAGACGCTTTCTGAGAGTTTGTGCAGAAATCCTTCGGTCATGCAAACCGATTGTTGCAGCAGCTTTCCGGGTGGCTGATGGTCTCAGACGATCATGGAGGTGAGCATGCTGGATGTGGAGGTCCTGGTCTGTGGTTGTGAGGCCGGTTGGATTGGAAATAGATCGATATATTATTTTTGCTACCATCTGCTGGATATTATGTGACATTAAAGATTTGGTTTTGATAAGCTCGTTTCGAGGCAAATTTAACAAACTTTTCATTGAGAACAGCAGCAATTTGAGACATAATTTGTGGCTTTTGTTTAAATAAAAAATATATTTCTTATTTATTTATTTTTACATTATATTTTAATTTTTTGTAATAGGGGAGATTGGGGTTGGTGTTTTCTCTTTTTGCTTTTGAGTAGGCCATATTGACCCACATTAAAAACCACTTTTCTTTTTTTCACAATTTATAATGATAGAAGGTTTTACCTCCTGTCAAAGACACTGATTCATTGTTACAACCTTCCCCATGTTAGGATTGGTTGTCCCAAGTGGAATGGGATTTTTGTTTCAAAAAATGAAGATTTTATGAAAGTTAGTAACTTTTTTTACTGAAACAATTTTTTGGGGGGGTTTAGCAATAAGTAATAATCAATGTTCCTTGTGTTAAATCCCTAAAATGTGTTATTTTAAATTTAGTATTATTCTGGTAAGTGGTAAAGTTAAGGAATGTATAGTCCTAAAAAATGTATCCTTGAGCAAAGCAATAACAGAAGAAAACCCAGTAAATAATTAACCAAATTATAACTTAATCATTTATATTGCTACATTTGATTATTATAATTGTCATTTGTTGAATTTCTTATTGTAAATTTCTGTTTTCCTATCAAACATATCAATATAAACCTCTCTTGTTTTTGTTTTCTTCCCATTTTGTTGGTTAATTTTGCTGTAAAAGCCTAAAGTGCAGGGGGTACCACAGATATTCATTCATAAACAGTTTGTGGTCTGAGTGAATGACGATAAATCTGCAAAAAACATGTTTTTCATTCAGATTCTGATTCATGAATTGTCAACCTAATTTCATTAGTAAATAAGCATCCTTTCCTGTCATTCAGACACATTCCAAAAAAGTTGGGACAGGAGCAATTTAAGACTAGTAATCAATTTGATTGGTTAAATAATGATGGGATTTGAAACAGGTGATGTCAACAGGACATTATTATGATTTGGTAAAAAAAGCAGCTTACAAGAAAGATATAGTGAGGATCGCTAGAAGCTAGTTTGCCAACAAATACATGATAAAATGAACATGTTTAAAAACAATGTTCTTCAAAGAAAGATAAAAAACAGATTTGGATATTTCACCTTCAACAGGCTTAGTATGATTAAAAGATTCAAGGAAACTGGAGGATTTTCAGTGCGTAAAGCACAAGGGCGCAAGCTTTAAGCTGAACAATCATGATCTCGGATCCCTCAGGCAGCGCTGTAACGAGAATCGTTTTTCATCTATAAGTGACAATCAATACATACGAACATCCTCAAATGCCAGCTAAAAGTGTACTCAGCCTTATGTCCAGACCATCACACCGTGGAAACCTGTACTGTGGTCAGATGAATCAGTATTTCAGGTATTTTTTGGTAGAAATGGATGCTGTTCTGGAAAAAAAGGAGAAAAATGATCATCCAGATTGTTACCAGCTACAAGTCCAAAAGCCAGGGTCTGTCCTGGTGCTGGGTTGTGTTACCGCCACTGGCAAAGGTAACTTACACCTCTTTTATGGGACCATTAATACTGTGAATATAGAGATTTTTGGAGCACAATATGCTGCCTTCAAGAAAACATTTCCAGAGATATCCATGCATGTCTCAAAAAACAACGTTCAAAAACATTCTGCACACATTACAAAGTCCTCACTGGTCTGGCTGCAGTCCAGACGTGTCTCCAATAGAGAATACGTGGTGTATTTGCAGTGCAAAACATGACAGTAAAGACCCCGTACTGTTTCCCACCTTAAGGCTTGTTTGCAGGAAGAACGGGACAAAATTACACCTGAAACTCATCATCACCTGGTGTCTTCAGTCCCTAAACGTCTTTAAGTGTTGTGAAATGAAATGGCAACATCATAAAAGTAAAGGGCTAAATAGTTTACTGTTCCATCATTTTTTGTAAAATGTTGCAAGAACTAAAATTGGAATATGAGTTTATTTTGAGAAAAACAAAAAACCAAAAAACAAGAACATTCAAGAGGAATACATTAAGTAATGTGTTGTATTGTTTTCAATGTAATACAGGTGAAATATTATCAAAATGCAGAAAAAAGGAAAACAATGAAAAATACCAATTTAATAAATTACAAAACAACAAAATAATAATAAAATATATAAAAGATAAATAAACAATAATAATAATAATAATAATAATAATAAAATAAATAATAAAATAATAAAGAAAATAAAGAAATACAATAAAAAAAAATACAAATACAAAACACAGGTCAAAAATCATCAAAAGATCTTCAACGGTACAAAGTACTGCTTGATTTTAATTTAAAATACCCTCGCAACTTTTCCTTACTTGCGGATGTATTATGTAAAAAACAAGAACATTCATGAGGAATACATTAAGTAATGTGTTGTATTGTTTTCAATATAATACAGGTCAAAGATGATCAAAATACAGAGAAATGAAAAACAATAAAAAAATACAAATGTAATAAATAACAAAATAAAAAAATAATGATAAATTGATTAATAATAAATACATAATACACAACATGATACATAATTAATTTAATAAATAAATAATAAAAGAATAAATAAAATAAAGAAATACAAAATAAAAAAATACAAAACACAGGTCAAAAATCATCAAAAGATCAATTGATCAAATTACTGCTTGATTTTAATTTAAAATACCCTCCAAACTTTTCCTTACTAGCAGATGTATTATGTACATGTATAAAAAAATGTATATAAATAATTGCCATTTTTCTTGCAGTTTATCATTTACAGTTATGGTAAAAAAATACTAATTCTGCACTTAAAATGATTTTCTTATACGTCGGATGTTTTTAAGGCTAAGCAGATTCTTTTCTCAAACATTTTCGTTTTGGCTTCATGTTCCCGAGTGGGATCCGCTGTGCCGTTTTCTATACCTCATATCTAGATCTAAATTAATATAGAACCTGATAGAGGCTAATCTAGAGCTCATCTAACTTTTTAGTAATTTTGAAGCTCACAATTTTAATAATTTTTGGTCAAACAAAGTGTTGATGTTGACAGCAAAGCCGCTGGTTACTAATGGTGGAAAAAGAACAAAGTGGTGATAAGCAGCTGGGTGGAAAATGTGTCCCTGTTTGGATGAATCAGGTCAGAATAAACACTGCACATGAGCAGCGTGGTCACCAAACTGGCACAAAGTGTCCCCAGGGGGGCGATGAAGTGAAACTGATCGATCGAAGCTGCAGAGATGATGCAACCCCTGCAGGTGGAAAACAGGATCTGAAAGCATGGAGTTTGTTTTATGTTTGTCCTCGCTTGTGTTCAGCAACTGTCCTGAACGCTGAAGTCAAACAGATCCTGGACAAACGCAGAGAGACGATCAAAACACTGAGTCACACAGAGGAGAGGGAGGTTATCTCAGATCAAACTTTGGCTCCAGGAATGCTGCTTGTTATCTTATTTCCATGGCAAAATCCACAGTTGGTGGATTTTTAACATTGCTTTTCACCATAAATTATCAAAATATGCCTGGAGATGGTAGTCAGGAACAAGCAGCCATTTTCTCTCAGCTTTATTATGTTTTAGGGCTAGTTTATACGACAACGTTTTTCAACAAGACGATGATTTTTCTTGGCAATTCGGCCCGTCGTTTAGAAGAGAACGGATGGCTTCAACACAACCTTGCGAAAACGGGTTCCAGAGCGCTGGGTGATTTCGTTCTCATGTAAACTGTATACATGGGACACACTGCCATCTAAAGACCGGGCATGTGTGCTACATCGTTTTCAACGAGACCAGATCGCGTAAATGCACTGTTGATCAAACAAAAGTTGTTGTGTAAACTGCCCCTTAAGCCTAGTTTATGCTTCTCCGTCAGTGAGTTTGCACCCAGACTTATTGACGTTTATAGTACTCTGTTTCCGTCTATCCGTTCTATGTTGTTTGTTTTTTAGTGTTGCAAAGCAATAGGACCACTAGGACAGCAAGGGGTGCTAACTTTTCATGGCTGGTCTGCCCATCACTGCACTGTTTTTTCTGGTCAACTGGAGTTTATTTTCTACACCTTGTCAACGCTTTCCCCCTCAAGGAGCGATGGACGACAGAAAGTACTTTTGAATAAGCTGTAAAGCTTTTTACTAGAAGTGCAGCTCATTTGTTGTTTCTCTACACCTCATTGTGTTCAAAACCGGCAAAATACCTTGTTTGTTAAAATATCCTTTCATTATAAAGAATGTAGTGCCCAAATGCTGCATTAGGTACTGATATCGACTACAGAGCAACGTTCTGGTGAAACGATCTCTGGCTGTCGTTGAGCTGACCAATCACAGGGATACGCTCTATAATAAGAAAATTGGGCTAGACTCCTTCCGTCCTTGCGTAGGTGATGGAGAGTCCTTGCGTCAAGGGATAATGGCGCTGTGTCAACTCCTTTGGGTGTAGATAGAGAAGTATAAACTAAGCTTAAATTGTATTGACATGAAAAATTTGTGAAAAACCCAATAGATATTACATTTTTTATTATGAAATGTTTACATATTTTCACTCCCCTACCCCTAATTTCCTTTCAGATAAGCACAATTTTTCACTATTGGCATCCATGCAAGTGTATTTCACACTGACGTCGATAAAATTACACTTTCTCTTGTTACAGTGGGTCTCCAGGGGCCTGTACCATGAAGCCGGATTAGGTGGCTAGCCAGCTATGTTTCAGCTTAGTTTTCACAAACCTTAGGTTTCAGGTACTATGAAAGTAGCTCGGCTTTAATCGGTGTTCGTTGCCATGGTATCTTACGCTGCACGGCTAACCTGCTCCGGGGTGGGTTATGTTCTAGATTCGAGATCTCAGACTGAGGTTTGACCAATCAGCGTGAGCAAAGAAACATATAGGCGATTTAACTAATTTCCCGCGTTTGTTCTCTGTTGCAATGGCTTCACCTTTTCTCCCAAATCCTGTGGACATCTCCGCGCAAATTGTTAGACGAGCACTTCCTAGAGAAAGAGCTTTTAGGGACAGACAAAATCCATTTGACTTTCCTAATGCGTACTTGAATGAAATATACAGATTTTCCGCAGAAGGAATTTCTTATCTTGTGAACTTCTTGAGCCGCACATAACAAATGTGACTCGTCGAAGCCATGGCCTTACTGTACCGCATTTAATCGGCCGCACCTTGTTGCTCAGAGCCAACTCCTCTGTCACAGTGTAATCTGGAGGAGGTGGCCCTCCCCCAGTTTTCCTCATTTCACATTTTTTTCTGTCTTCTGCAAACAAGTGTTTGTGATTAAATGTTCAAAAAAGATTATGGTAAATACTCACCACTTTGAATTATATTTTATTAATTATTATTTTGTCTTGATCTGCTGCCAAGAACGTTTGGAGTTGGGGTTGCATCTAATAATCAATGAATATCAATCTTTCTTAGGATGTAATAGTCTATACATTCAAATTTTGCATACATATACACACATATACAATATTTATATATATATATATATATATATATATATGCTGTATATATATATATATATATATATATATATATATATATATATACAGACGTGGACAAAATTGTTGGTACCCTTCATTAAATCAAAGAAAAACTCATAATGGTCACAGAAATAACTTTAATCTGACAAAAGTAATAATAAATAAAAATTATATAAATGTTGACCAATGAAAGTCAGACATTGCTTTTCATCCATGCTTCAACGGAATTATTTAAAAAATAAATGCATGAAACAGGCCTGGACAAAAATGATGGTACCCACAACTTAATATTTGGTTGCACAACCTTTTGAGGCAATCACTGCAATCAAATGATTCCTGTAACTGTCAATGAGACTTCTGCACCTCTCAGCAGGTATTTTGGCCCACTCCTCATGAGCAAACTGTTCTAGTTGTTTCCGGTTTGAAGGGCGCCTTTTCCAGACAGCACGTTTCAGCTCCTTCCAAAGATGCTCAATAGGATTGAGATCAGGGCTCATAGAAGGCCAGTGTTTTCCTCTTAGCCCTTCTTGGGTGTTTTTAGCTGTGTGTTTTGGGTCATTTTCCTGTTGTAAGACCCGTGACCTGCGACTGAGACCATGCTTTCTGACACTGGCCAGCACATTTCTCTCTAGAATCCCCTGATAGTCTTGAGATTTCATTGTACCCTGCACAGATTCAAGACACCCTGTGTCAGATGCAGCAAATCAGCCCCAGAACATAACCGAGCCTCCCCCATGTTTCACAGTAGGGACCGTGTTCTTTTCTAGATATGCTTCATTTTTCCGTCTGTGAACATAGAGCTGATGTGCCTTGGCAAAAAGTTAAATTTTTGTCTCATCTGTCCACAGGACATTCTCCCAGAAGCTTTGTGGCTCGTCAGCATGTAGTTTGGCATACTCCAGTCTGTTTTTTTTTATGATTTGTCCTCTCCTTGTTCGTCTCCCATGTAGCCCTCTTTGGCTCAAACAGCGAAGGATGTTCCGATCTGACACTGATGTTCCTTGAGCATAAAGTTCAGCTTGGATCTATTTTGAAGTCTTTCTAGGCTCTTTTGTTACCATTTGGATTATCCGTCTCTTTGATCTGTCATCAATTTTCCTCCTGCAGCCACGTCCAGGGAGGTTGGCTACAGTCCCATGGATCGTACATTACTGAATGACATGTGCAGCTGTAGTCACAGAAACATCTAGCTGCTTGGAGATGGTCTTATAGCCTTTACAGTTAACATGCTTGTCTATGATTTTCTTTCTCATCTCCTGAGACAACTCTTTCCTTTGCTTCCTCTGGTTTATATTGAGTGTGGTACACACCACGTCACCAAACAACACAGTGACTACCTGGAGTCCTATATATAGGCCCACTGAGTAATTACAGGATTGTAGACACCTAGGATGCTGATTAGTGGACATACCTTGGACTAACATGTACCTTTGGTCACTTTATTTTCATTCTTTTCTAGGGGTACCATCATTTTTGTCCAGGCCTGTTTCATGCATTTATTTTTTAAATAATTCTGTTGAAGCATGGATGAAAAGCAATGTCTGACTTTCATTGGTCAACATTTATATAATTTGTATTTATTATTACTTTTGTCAGATTAAAGTTATTTCGGTGACCATTATGAGTTTTTCTTTTATTTAATGAAGGGTACCAACAATTTTGTCCACGTCTGTATATATATATATATATATATCAACACGAATACATTTTTATTTTCATTTTAGCATTTAATATATTTTTAATATGCTTAGCCTACATAAATGTACATTAATTGTTTAACCAACGCATTAACGCAATCAGCAATCTTACTCCAAGATTGTTCTCTTGCTTCGGCAGCAGCTACAGTGTTACTGCATGCTTGAAAAATACTTCTATATTCTTCATATTTCTGAAGAATTATCTCTTGCTCCTACGCTGAAAAGTATATAGCTCTCGCTCTATCCATATCGAACGCGATTGGTTGTTCAGTGTCGACGTCACTCTTTTATGTGCACGCGCGCGTGGATTAATCATAGGTTAAGGATCAAAGCCTGAGTTGATGAGCGCCGTCATGGTACCAATAAAGCCTGATTGCATCGGTTTGGTTTTGTCGACTCAAAACCAATCCTGTAACCCCGAGTTTGTTCAGGTACCTTCATGGTACAGGCCCCAGGTCTTGTGAATACTTGGCAGCGTTCAGGTTTTGATGAGCGAAACTTGTGCTGCGTTCACGCCAGCCTTGTTAAATCCGCTTTAATGAAACCCTACTTTGTTTTCCCAGAATGTCCAATTTGTTTGGCGAGGTTGAAATGCCAAAACTTTAACAGGGACAAGGGAATGTTCACTTTGGTCCCCCAAAAAACCTAGGTCTTGGCTCAGTTCGAGCTCTGATGCGGTTCAATTGCATATGTGAATGCAAAGCTGTCCGGGGGACGCTCCAATAACAGGAAGCAGACCGCAGGGCAGGGTATTCTGGGTAAACCAACTCTGCTCCTTATCATTTTTGTCTGGCTTATTTTCCAAAGACACCAGAGCAATCCTAAAACAGCTAAAATCTGATGCCACTCCATGTTTGTTAACATTTCATGAAACAGGAAGTGTCCCCGGTGTGTAGCACCACCACAGGCGAGGAGGCTAACTTGTTGCTCAACTGGTTTGGTTCGTTTGACAAAGAGAAGCGTGAAAGGGAACCGCACCAGCTAATAAAAGCAACAAAGTTACAGTTGTGGTCTCGAACCGAGTCTAATGAACTATCAGGTGTAAAAATGATATTTTATGAAACCAGAAATAGTGTTTGGATGAAGAACATCTTGTAGAGTGGTTATAGATAAAAATTACAGAGGAATTTACAGAAGAATCCCAATCCGGAAGGGTGCATGACGCCACCTACTGTCACAGAGTTGAACACACTTCATTGAATAATTGATTTTCTGAGTGGCATAGGATAAAGGCTTCCACTCTAGTTAAGGAATTAGTGCAATCGTTGCAAAAAGCGTGATTTAGATGTGCATGCAAACATACTGACTGATATTACAGAAAAATCAGGTGACATCCAAAAGCATCCAATCAGCCCAAACTCCTAATTATGGATAAAACGCAAGTCGGAGGAATCACCGTTGATGAGAAGGGGATTTTACCCAACTGGGAGACTAGGCAGATGAAATATCAAAACAACTCCAGAGGAATTTAAGCATGTTCTATTTTCAAATATGGGCAAATTAATATTTTAACATTTTAAAACACTTTATTGGCTCTATTGTTTATTCTGCTCTGGCTATGTCCGCTTATACTATTTTATACCCTCAACCAAATCTCCAGTCAGTTCTATAATTTTAACTTTTTTAGTCATAGAACGTTTTAAAATCAAAAATAATTTCAGGAATTGAAAGAATGGAATTCATTGGGAAAAAGTTGCTTTGTTTATGGTGATCAATTTAAAAATAAAAATATCATGTGTTCATTTGTATTTATTTTCCATAATTTGTTCTTTTATTTTTTTGATTTTTCAGCTGTCTACTTCATGCTGTCTGGTTTCATTTAATGAATTGAAGAATCAATTAAGCCAGGTGGTGAGTAAGGAAAAATAATTTAACTTTGTTTTTGATGCTTTCGGTAAGAATCATCATTTTAAAACTACATTTGCATTTATTCTGGTGGTTTTTTATATGGTATTTGTATTTATTTATAATATGAAATGATATTTGCAGCGAATGACCCAAACGCAGACCAGAAAAAAAGATCTGAGTGCAGCAGACAAACTCAAACACTCTTTGGATGTTCAACAGCGTTAAGTTCAGTAACTTTTGCAGCTGAATCGGTTAAACTATTTGTTTAAGCATGACGCTCAACTGCTGGTTGTAAAAACCCTCTGCAGGACTTTCCACTGTTGGGACAGTGAGTCATCCGGATGTCGACCTTTGCTGTTCTTATTTCTCATCTCAGAACCAGGTTTGCACTAGGATAAAGATCAGCTCTTGTGGATTTCACGATATCATAAACATCGGGTCAATATCACTTTATTTGTCAACACAAACCAAACCAAATGTCCTCAGAGCCCACATTTAAACCAACACGCCTCTGTCCCATTTCATCACACTGATATCTGTCCTGCTGCCTCTCATCCATTACGGGAAATCTCCATCCTTCTCATTTCCCCCCGATGCATCAAGGAGCTCCTCTCTGATTGGCCCTCAGCTCAGGCTCCCCTGCAGCCAATGGGATTGCTCCGTGGTGGTGGTACGCAGCATCTCGTGAGGGGTCTGACTGCTGGGAAGAGTCAGAGATATACGAGCATCCCTCCTCCTCACTGTTTCCGGGAAGTGTAAGTCTGTTTTTTTCCCTGCAGCATCACGATTCACCAGATTGTTTTTTGCTGTCAGCTGCTGAGTCATCTTTTTGTCATGATTTTAATCTGACTATCTCTTGTGATGCGGTTAACTTTTCCCCCCGTCAAAGCAAAAAAAAAAAAGAAAAAGATAAAAAAGGAGAGTGACACACATTAGGGGCTGCACCAGGTAAGGAAACGTGATGGAAAACTCAAAACTAACAGCAAATAGATAATAATCACATCTGCTTTGCATAGATGTTAGGATATCCAATATTCCATCTGCAAAGTGGGATTGATCAACTTTAATTGGTTCATGTTGTTCAGTCATCCATCTTCTAAGCCTAAGAGCAATTCAAAACCACAAGTTAACTTGATAGTAATCATCCTGGACTGTAAGAAGAAACTAGACACAATGCACCTTCTTATAGTGGCGGATTTAGCAGTTTGGGGGAGCAAAGCAAATAAACGCATGAGGCCCTCTGCAGCTGTTGTTTTGAACCTTTTTCAATTATTAGGAGAAAGTCACACGTGTAACTTCTACATTTGACTGTTTAATAAATGTATTTTCCACCTATAATAATATTAACTTTTGTAAAAGTGTGTGCCAGGCCGCCGTGTTTGTGACAAGGCTAATTTCTCTGTATAGCACATTTTCAGCAACAAGACAGTTCAAGGCAACGTGTTCAGCAGACCGGTCCTGCTGTTTCAAATTGGCTGCAAGTAATGATGGCTGGAAAAAAAAAAATTATCGTATTTTTCTGGACTATAAGCGGCTACTTTTTTCTCATGTTTTGAACCATACGACCAATTATCCGGTCCGATTTAGTTATGGGTTTTTACAGCTAACAGCCATTTAGCCTCCTCGATCTATGGATTCTACAGGTCCCGTCTTCACCTAAGGATACATTTGTGCCTTTAAGAAGGCCAGAAGAGAGAGAGAGAGAAAAGGAAGTTTGTGTGAACAATGAAAGAAAACGTGGAAAAGACGGACATTACAAGAGCGAGACAGTTTGTGAAAGCAAGTTTTCATGCACAAACCTTCATTATGGAAAAAAACGAAGAAACAGATGTGATTCCGCTTTTGAGTTAAAGGGAATCAATCTGGCTTTTAAAGAAGGAAAAAGAGCGCCAGCAGGTTCACGTACCATTAGCAGCACTGAATCAACGGTAAGATGTTTGAGACACCAGCGTGGAAAAACTCAATGCAATAAGATGAAAAAAAGCTTTCAGAGGTAATAAAAGTAGATGGCATGAACTTGAAGTCTTTCTGGACGTTTGGCTGAACACACAGAGAAAGGATGGCTGAGATGTTTCCATTAAAATCAAAGCTTCCCAAAACAACAATCACTTTCCCGACAATCCCCACTGCAGAATCCCTTTCATATGATAATAAAAAGTTAAAGCAGCTGCGGCTGTTTATGTACAGATTTGTGGTTATTCTCTAAAATTGGCTGGTGGGGCTTATAATCAGGTGCACTTTATAGTCCAGAAAATATGTTAAAATATTGACCTTCCGAGTCCAGAATAAGCATTCAAAAGAACATCGGGAAAATTAACTAAAAGGTAATGTTCAGTAACTTGCAGAATGTTCGGTATTTAATCATTTAATTGGTAACTAAAAGTAATTAGACAGGAAAATGCCATATTAATGTATGACTGCCTAGAAGTCTGAACAAACATGCTAAATACTATCAAAACTGAACCTTTGACAAACAACTAATGACAGAGAGCAGATGTCATCCTACCAAGAATAACTCAAACACACTTGCTTATAATTAAATAATCATGGCTAAATATGAAGAAATCAGAAGGACTTAAGCAGGTTCTGATGGAACACTAAGCAATCTAACTAAGCAGAGGTGCTCAGCCAAATTTTACAGAAATGAATACTCATGTATCCACAGGGTTATATATTAACTTTATTAACTTTATCATTTATGTATCATTTATCTCTTAACTTTATCATGGATGGAACAGAACTTACTTGTTTTGTAGCGCAGACAAAAACATTGTAGCATCAGCACAAAATGTATTTTTTAATCTCTGAAACCCTTGTCTTCAAGTAGAAACTGTTAAATCATTCCACCTGAACTATACTGTTGAGAGAAGGGAACATTGACCTGTCAAAGAAATGTTCAAGTTTTAGAAAAAATAATTCTGAGTTATGTTCCGACAAAATTAATAAAAAGAATATAGTTTTTATTTTTAGTACTTGTTAAAAAATAAGTAGGGTATATTTAGGATGCACCAAATATTGGTTACCAACCGCCAAGTTTATGGCTTAATTACAGTGGTTTTTGTTAGATGTTTTAAAAGACCTACGTTGTTTAACTCACCATGTATTTTGAACTTTTTTTGAATGCACCACAGGTGTGCGATGCAGCAGTAAGGACAAGTCTGATGTTCCTGTGTGGTTTATAAAAGACAGATCAGTCTTGTGTACTTGCATATTTTCTTTTTCTTTTGAATTAATTTTAAACAGAAAACTTTGTGACGAAGTGAAATGATTCGAAGAAAGATTTTGATTAGTCAGTCGATGCAGTGCGATCATTCTGCATGCACGTTTGGGGATCATTCCCTTTATGAACATCTCAAAGGTTGCAGAGCAGGCAGGGTCTCTAATCTGCAGGAATATCAGCGACAACGTTTCACAGAAAGACAGCACGTTAAAGATTTACTGAGGCTGTGGAGCACACCTCTGACTGAAACGGACAAAGAACAGTGGTTGCAATCGCTGCAGTTTAACCACTGAATACTTCTTTCTATTAATGGAATTCTATGAATTGTAACTTTACGATGTAAGACATTGTAGGGATTTTTAATAGATTAACATTGTTAATGTATAAATAATGTCAACATAAGGGCAACATTCAAAAATCCCCCAAAAATTATAAGTAATTCTAGATTTGGGCCTTAAAATCAATGTTGTTTTTTCTCCTGTGATCTTTATGGTTATAAAGTTTTTAAATTCTTGAAGAATCAGTTTTTAGGTTTCGGCATTCAAAAGACTTTTTTTGTCCTTTTGTTGCCTTAGGTTTAGAGAAAAACTTTAGAGCGCTGTTACTTCATTTATACAGATGTCTCGCAGCGGAAATTACGTATTTTTATGCCCATTCTGACTGGTTGGTGAAATGCTACTGTAACCCCCAAAAAGGCGTGTTTGTAGCCCATCCTCTTTAGGCCACAGTAGGTGAAATGTACATGATCATGTAGCTGATCAATATCGATTCTATGTTCAGTTTGCTGGGCTTAAATATTCATTAAAAAAAATATGGTTAAAAAATGTATTTGATCCTGTCAATCAAAATTACTGACAACAAAAAATTGCAGCATGATCTCTGGACTTACCTATTGTACATTTTATGCACGTCTGATCGGTTAATGCCAAAATGGTACACATAGCACAATATATATATATATAGTTTAGTTAAGTTTAAGAGGTCCAAAGTCCGAAACCTTTGAGAACATAATCAATATAGCTAAAAAAGCCTTCTGGCCAGGACTTTGTTTAATATTTTTTTATGCAATTTATTATAAAATAAGCAATTTAAGATTTGTACGGTTTCTCCAGTTCAGTTTGTGTACAATTCTGTATGTAACTCGTCCAAATGACCTTTTTGACATCAGTCATCAGGTTTATAAAGTAATTTGCTCCATGAAGGCACATTTGGTTAAAATGAGACAAAATAATGAGGTTCGCTTTAAGAAATATGCACACTGTCTCTAAAATGCAAAGAGAATATGATTGTTTAATTGGTGTTTTAACTTTTTATTTCAAATCAAGCGACACACTAGATGCCATTTGGGCTGGGAAGATGATTTCCCGGAGATGACCACCAGATGTCGCCACAGATCAACCGGCAGCCCGGTTCGTGTCCAGCGGGGGGCGCAGTGAGACCACAGGTCTGCAGCGGCGTGAGTTGCCAGTTGTTTTGAAGAGATTGCGTGACTCAGACAGTCAAGATGAGCCCTGACTAACGTGTCTGCTTCACTGACCTCCCCACCGTGTGTAAATCTCAGACTCGTCTTGTTTCACCCACAGCTCCGATTTAGACATGGTTGCTTCAAAAAACAACACGTCTCGTCCTCTCCACAGTGATCATTAGACGTACACAGTCTATTTCTAGCATTTTTGCATTCACTGTATGGAGAGCATTTATAGGACATATGGAGAGTTTATAGGCCCAAACACATCATTTAGAATATTGGCTGCAGCATTATTCTCCACTTGATCTGGGAAACTTCTGGTGACTTCTGGCAACCGGAATACTTTGTCTTCACTGCATCTGTGTCCATGACCCAAATATTTACTTCAAACACATAAAAAACGGAATTTAGGGTGGCATTTGACCTTGTTTCACCTGCAGATAACAAGTAACATAATGCACAAAACTAATCCACTTTGATCAATAGGCGTTTTCTTTTCCTGCAAGCTTCTTATCAGGGTTTGTTTTGTGTGTATGCATATGTGTGAGCAGTATATCTGTGCTGAGTCATGCTGTTGTCCTCTTCTCCTTCTTACTGGAACCACTTGCTGACTTATACCCCATTTTCTCCTCTCAGACAGGTTTTTTAATTCGTCATCTCTGCTGTTTTTCTCTAATTTCTCTATCTCAGCACCGCCCGCTGCCGCTGCTATCCTGGAATCATTGTGCACTTGAAATTAATCTTTATTTTACCATCTGGGATTTTTTTTGCTCTGTTAGCAGCAAATAGAACAGCAAATTCATCTTGTTTTGTCCACCTTGCACAGTGACTCATCACATATATGCTTAAAATAGCAGAAAAACATCCTTCCGTTGCCCGGCTAGAGTAGCGTGTGTGGCTGTGGTGAAGATGTGTTTATGGTTGATGCATTAATGATTGCATGCAGACAATCCAGACTGTGTCAGATACCTGAGGCTCTTCGGACTTGTAATTTTCAACATAAGCTGTAGGTGTCAGTGCTGCAAACTTGGCCCCTCTGGACTGCATGTATTGTGTTTATAAATTTACACAATCAAAAGTAAAAAATTTTGGTTAGTTTGCCTCTCATACATTTATTAAATGGGGCTTCATTTTTCAAAGTCATATTTGTATCCATGTTATTTATTCCTTCATAATGTCACAGTTTACAAGCTAAATATGTTGTAAGTATATTTATTTATTTAGCTGCAAACTAAACATTTACCTTTAAACTAAATACTTAGTTAGCAAGCTACATATTTAGCTTGAATCTAAACATTTAACTAGCTAGCTAATTTGGGTTGCTAAGTCTTTGGCTGCAAACTAAATATTTAGCTTGTCTAAAAACTAAAAGTTTAACTTTGAACCAAATACATAGTAAAAAAGCTGTATATTTAGTTTGAATCTAAACATTTAGCTAGCTAGCTAAACTGGCTTGCTAAATATGTAGCTGCAAGCTAAATATTAAGCTTGTCAGCTCATTTTTATGTCTATAAACAAAGTAAAAACAAATTATTAAACTTTAAATTAAACATTTAGGAGATATACATTTAGTTTAAATCTAAACATTTTGACTAGCTAGCTTGCTAAATATTTAGCTACAAGCTAAATAGTTAGCTTCGAACTAAGCATTTAGCTAAACTGCCTTCTTATTAAATATTTAGCTGCAAAGTTAATATTGACCTTATGACCTATATTTAGTTTTTACATATATATTTCATTCATAAACTAAATATTTAGTTTAAAATTTACAATTATATTGAATAAATGAATAATGAATAATGGATGTAAATCCGACTTTTAAATGTTAATCCAACTTTTTTCGCTTATGACAGGCTGAATAACCCAGCTATTGCTGCTAACGTTTGACTGTAGCTTTGAAAATGGCACATTATGAATATTTTCCGTTTTCATTAAATGAGATGCACCTTAATCAGAGATGATCTATCCACTCAAGAGTCCTTTTGTCCTCTTGCTCCTACAAGCCCAAATGGGAGGAGACACAGGCGAAGACCCAGAACATAGTGGGGGGTCTGTGTATCAGATTGTTTCTAATATGTTTATTATGAAAGGAAATTCAAAATAACACATTTCTCAAATTAACACCTTTCTGTAAATTTCTCCCACTAAAGCTGAACTTCATTTCTAATTATTTGGATTTTATGTGGGTCCAAGAAGACTGAATGCTGAACTGAATCAAAAGGTCGGTCAACAAAAACTTTAAATATTCTCACTTTAACAACCAGATTGTTGGACCATTGCTACATTTCCTACATACCTCAGACTGTATGCAGTTTTTAAGCCTGTGTGGATGTAAGAAACCCCTCCTGAAATTACAATAAGTAGTTCGTAATGTCAGGAAAGTTTTTCTTAGCACTTCAGAAACAGATTGAAGTAAATATTTGCAGGAAACCGCAAATTATATTCCTATATATTAATACAGGAAAGATCCTGTTCAAAGCAAACGATGAATAATGTTGATGAAGAACTAAAATTAGTTTCAAACCAGATAAAAACTTAAACATTTTGCATCAAGATTGCAGTTTTTAATAAATAAAATCACATCCAGTGTTTTAACTCACACAAAAAATGACAATAAACAAGATATGAAAGAGCAAAGAGGCTCACTTCATTAAAAGTTCCCACCAGAACAAAAACAGCAAGAAGATGATGCATTTGTGTTTTAGAGATTCTCTTCAGGGAAATTTGAAGCACAAACGGCACCAGATATGAACCATGTTGGGAAAAAGATAACTTCTAAAGTCATGGCATCACTGAGATATGTTTTACAGTTTGTGTTTATGGTTAACAATCGCAGTTTTTGCTTCTCAGAAGATAAAGCTTATGAGGTGCCATTTTTAAGATTACACAGAAAATTTAGGCTGTAAAATAAATTATTAGGGGTTAATTTTTCTAATACATATTAGTGTCAGTGTTATTCAATTTATTCCAGCTAAACTGACTAGCTAGTTATTTAGCTTGGAACTAAACATTTAGCTCAGAGAAAAAGATTTAGCTAGAAAGCTAAATCGGCTAGCTGGGTTTTAGTTTGGGACTGCATATTTAGCTCAAAGCTAAATATTTAGCTAGCAAGTTAAACTGGCTAGCTAAATATTTTGCTCAGAACTAAACATTTATCTCACAGCTAAACTGGCTAGCTAAGTATTTATCTTGGAACTAAACCTTTAGCTCAGGGCTAAATATTTAGCTAGCAAGCTAGATCGGCTAGCTGGGTTTTAGTTTGGGATTAAATATTTAGCTCAAAGCTAAATATTTAGTCAGTAAGTTAAACTGGATAGCAAGTGGAAGTATTTATCTTGGAAATAAAATGTATTGCCGATAAGTGGAAGTGTAATACCGGAATAAAAGCTGGGCCTTGCATAATTAAATATAAACTGCTGGCACACTCAATGTCTTCTCGTTATTGTTGTTTATTTTTCGTTCTGAAAATGTTTTCCAGGATTTCAGTTTTAAACGTAGGACGAGCTTTCTTAATGGAAGGATTTACAACAACAGTGATTTCTCCAGCAGCAACCCTTTTTTGAGAACCTTTTGGGACCCCTCTTTTATTTTGATTGTTCACTTCTGCTTTTAACAGAGCTAATTTTGTTTTGTGTTAAGTAGTTTGGAGCTATGTATTTAGCAAGCCAGTTTAGCTTGCTAGCAAAAAAAAAGAGCTTTAAGCTAAAATATTCAGTTTGTGAACTAATTATTTATTTGGCAAACTACTTATTTTGAAACTGTGACTTTTATAAATTATTAAATTAGATGGACACAAATATGAAAGGATAAATAACCCAAATTATTGCTGTTATCATTTGAATGTGTAACTTTACAAAGATGTGGCCAATAAAAGTGGCCGCAGCAGCTCATGTTGTAGCACTTCTACCTGCAATGCTAATATCCTAAGATTCAGCTGCAGGAGCATCATTTTTAGGCAGGAACAGACGACCTGGTTGCATTTACTGCAAAACATAAACGAGGTCACGTTGTTATTCTTGTTAATGCGAGCTGGAGTGTGGCCCGGCATTACCTCAAGACTGCCACACATTCCTTAAGGGGGGCGTCAGGACGGGAGTTGAGTCGGAAGTGAAACGGTCGAATGAAGAGGAAACTGGGACAGATTATTTCCCCGAAGTAGCTTTCCCGGGAAAAGTAAGTGATCTGGAGTCTGATCTGGGATCATTCTGTTGGTGCGTTAGTAGAAAAAGGAACTGGAAATGTTGCAGGTCAGTGAGGGGAGAATTTCTGATGGACTTGGACACAGTTCAGTGCTGTTCAAGGGACTCAAACAGAGCAGGGAGTGTTTCCAAGAACCTCACAGGAGGGAGAAACCAGGGCAAGGAACATTGCTGCTGCTGCTGGGGCTGCAGGGCAAAAACACCCGACAAAACTTTCTGTTCTTTGAGTTTAGTGGAAGTCACAGAACCTGAAGGACACTAGAAGCAGCTGAACCTGACGTGATAAAACAATGACCCTGAATGACCTCGGTCAGGACAGCTGAGGCTGCTGAGAGACAAACAAAAATAAACATGAAAATCAAGTTTCATCCAGGCATGTTTAAAAATCAGAAGTTAAGCCAAGTTTCTTTAAAACTCATAAATAAGCACAATAACCTCCAAAACGTCTCAAAAGGATTCAGGTAAATACAGAAAAAGGAGAAAAAGAACCCCAGTAATCTGGCGTACATATTTATTCTTTCTTAAATTGGGAGTAGACCAGGTTCTGTTTTATAAATCCCATTCATCATTACACAGAATAATCTGACTTTAACCTGATTTCTGTACATGACTTTAACCCAACCACCATAATGTGAGGGGTATGTCGGTTGCTTTCATTTTGCATTCTGAATAAATACACTCGGCTGTTATCCATTTGCAATCAGCATGCCTGTCATCCATTCGTTAATCACTTTTAAATATTTTACTGATTCTATTAATCACTGATGGACCAACAGACCCAGAATCAGGATGTGCTGTAGCCGCCATGTTTAATACACGTCTCACTGTAGGCAAATCTTTTGTGACGTCAGTGTTTAATTTTCCTCGAATTGAATTATGGAATTGGGTGGCATGAAACATTATTTTACAGATAATTTGATTGTTTCTGAAGTTTGGAGGAGGATTTAGCAAAGAACATGGTTCCCTCTCGCCATGCGGTTGATTGATCATTTGGGCCCTGAGAAAAAGTTTTATTTTCTAATTCCCTCTGAAAAGGACATAAAAGAAAGAAAGAGATTGAGGGTTGTTCAGTAGATTAAACCTGGACACTCCGAAGAAAGCATCATGCAGCAAGTATGCGTATATTAAAATCATGTGTGTTATTTTGTGCTCACGTTCTGATTCAGGTGTCCCAACACCTGAAGCAACTGCATTTTTATAAAAACATAAATAAGGACGCTGATCTATGAGGATTCACCCACTTTGCAGTCTCAGTGAGGATTTCGACGTTCTCTTTGTCAGTCACCAACGTGTGATGCAAATCACGTGATGCTGCTTGTTGGCCCCGACCATTATGGCGTTTTGGGGTCCGATACTGATACAAAACAGTAGCAAAGGCTGATAGCGGATATAATGGCCAATAAATCCCCCTCCAGTAAAAAAAAAAAAGAAAAGTACCTTAAGGCTAAACCCTGCATTATCTGCCCATTTGATGCTCACATATTTCTCCCTCGTCTATTCTGTACACATTTCAAAATATTTTCAATTATTTAAACATCTTTTAGTATCCTGCTCTGTTGCACATTGAAACCTGGGTAAGCTGTTTTATCATTGCTTTTTATCTTAATAACTGCACAGTAGTCTTTTTGCAACTATGTACATAATGTATTTTTCCTTGTTTTTTGGAACAAATTGTGTTCTGTTCTTGCTTTTTCTGCTGTTACAACCACATTTCCCCTTGTGGGACAATAAAGGATTGTTCTAGTCTACAAACCAAAGAACAGTTCAATAACTCACTGTGGATTCCAAATAATGCATATTTTGCTGTACCCCTCCCAAAAATATAAAAAAGAAAATACAAATGTTGGCAATTTTTTTTACCAATAGCCGAAATTATCCATGACCCCCATATCGGCCGATAAGATCAGCGTGCGCTTTTGGCCGTTTCAGGAGAACGGCTTACTTGATAGGAAGTGATGTCTCAGACGATTGCAGAATAATTAAATCACATTGCCATCTTAGCTAAAAGTAAGAGATGACTATTTATTGTTCCTCGTATAAATATTAAGTGAGAGGCTCCTCCAGTTAGAGGCAGACATGAATAATAAAGCTGACCCGTTAGTTCTCAAGATTTTGGAGGAAGTGGCTTGTTGCTGGCATGCACAGTCGATCTGCACATGGATGCAGCTCCTTCCTGTTTATTGACCAATAGTGGAGGAGTTGGACCAAGAAGGGCCGCCCTCCTCATTTGGATGATGAGGCAGAAATGCATAAAGTAAAGTAAATAGAGGAGACAAGGGAATGTAAAAACAAGGAATGCATGTATAAGAAAAAAACAAACAAACAAATTATATACATTTCTTCAAAAAATGCACATATAAGGAAAAGTAAAAGCAAAATATATATAGATTTTTTGCTTTTCTTTTCAATTATGTCAGTTTTGGGCCTGCATAGCAGAGCACTCCTTACCCTCTCCTCCCCTCACAAGTCTGTTAGAATAGGAGATGCTACAATTAGCTTAAGTAAAACATAACTGAACACCAAGCTATCAAAGCAAACCTGGACTTCCAGAACTTCAGCGGAACCACAGGTGGATCTCCTGCACACCATGCCGCATCGATGCATTAGTTCATTCAAAAAGAGCCCCAACCCAGGGGCAAAACTTTACCAAGTAGACTTGTTTCTACATCAGCCTCAGTATATCTTCCAAAAATCTAGACCCAATCAAAGAAAAATAATATCTACATTCTCAATGGTGTGAAAAAGAATAAAAGGCGCCACAATGACTTTCCTAATTAGATAACATTCAAACAGTGTGTCAGCTTATCAGACCCAAAGACCTTCAGATGTGGGACTAAGTGGAACAAAACATACTGTTGAAAGCTAACAGATAACAGTCCGTTTGAAAGCATTTTTCCTGCAACTTCTGGGTGCGTCCCTCCTGCAACAACATCTAAGTCAAAAATTAATGGCTCGTTAGCAGGATTCTGCAGAGCTGAATGACATGATTCAATTCAGGTGTGCTGGAGAAGGGACGCCTCTAAAAGTCGCAGGATAGTAGCTCCACTGGGCTGCACGTACGAAGAGTTAAAAAGGAGTTTAGAGTGAGGCAGTTCCTCTCTGACGTCAGGGAGTTTCACAGACATAAGATACCCACAACATTTTCCTCAACTAAAATAAACTTTCACCAAAGCGCTGCCAGCATGTTCCCTCTCCTGAATAAAATAAGATTCACTTTCAGAATGTTGACACAATGAAAGTTTTGCTTTAGATGATTTCTTAATTAACTGAATAAAAAGAGAAAGCCGTGTGGATTTGAAAAAGATGCTTTTTGTTGCATGAACAAGACTTTTTGAAAAAAATCCTTAAGAGGAAGCAGGAGAGCAAAGAGTATGGAGACGAAAGGCCAAAATTAAAGCTAAGGTCGTCAAGAAATACATATACATGTGCTCTAATTAATAGAAACAGACCTGACATTAACTGCTTCATAAATATGTCCAGCAGCATTGTATAAAAAGTCTGAGATGGCAAATACTTTCTCATGGAGGCTGCAGAAAGAGGCAGAAGGCAGCTTCTGTAGTTTTCTGGGGGCTTGTCTCGGCTCAGGATGGGAACTGTGGTCTAGAAACTAGAAACACCTCGACTGCAGCGGGATTTCACCATGAAGAGGTCAGAAACTTCAGAAGGGGAAGCCCCGCGCACCCAGCTTCCCACCGCACCGTTCTTCTGCTGCTGTGAGAAAGTGACTCAGTGAAACTGACACGGAGACGCCTTTGCCATGATGGCACAGCTGAAACCGATAAGTTGGAGCCAGCAGGTGTTTGCGCTCGGCCTTGTGTATCATTCGCTTTGTTTTAGCTGGCAGTGAAGCACCAGCCTCTCATTTTTGTTCCAGACGCCTCTCATTTTGACCTCTGATGCTCATTTTGCTATTCGGATTCAACAGAAGGGAAAATGCTTCAGTTTTATCTCTGACACAGAGATGTTTCTGCTTCCCTTAAGGTCATCGACATGTAAAAAAAAAGAACGTAAAATTTATTGCTTTTCAACAATATTTGTGAGCTGAATACTGTATGACCTTGACTTGTAGCTTAAGCTACAGAGAAGCCTTTGAAAAACTTTATTTAGTTTGTCAACAGAAATAAAGCTGACTCATATCAGCTCTATCGCGACCTCATTCTTGGAAAGCTTAAACTCTAAAAAAAGACAAGAAATTCTGACGGAACAATAACATCATCAAAAAATGAATCAAACTAGGATGAGTAAATGGAACAGACCGGATCAAAACAAAGGAAACCTACGTGTTTTCATACTGACTTATATGGTTTAGCAGAGTAGCATCAAACGATGCATCGAGGAGACCATCAAGGCTCCATCCTTGGGCTCTTTTATTTGATATTTTATGTGATACACCAAGATTATTGAGATCATCTATGCTGATGACATCCAAGTTTATTTTTCTGTATCATCCTTTAACCAAAGTTTATTATAGTCAAAAAGCTACAAGACCAAACGTTCTCCTGAAAGATGAGTTTGTAAAAATGTCCTAATTTATACAAAATCTAACGTTCATAGACATCCGGGGAGGGGCAAGGTGCTTCCTGCAGCCTTCTTAGGAAGCTGGTGTGGCTGCAGTTCAATTCACTCAAACAACTTAAGGCATTCTTGAGAACACGAGGTGATTTTTATGTCATACGCTGGCCACAGAGTTCTTGTGTTCTTTGTAAGGGTACTTTGAAACCTTCCTACAGTTATACGTACAGTCATCTTACAAAAAACTTTGTTTTAAAGTGGCCGTTGGCGCCCCTATGAGCAACTCGGGACAATCTACAGCTGCTGGTAGGAAGATTGCGTCAGGATAGTGGTGGCCATTCCTGTTATCTCCAAAATTCTTACTTTCACCTTATAAATGGTGAACACCGTACAAAGATCTGTTCGCTGTTCTCAGGAACCCTGTAAGGGACCCCCAAGAACAGCTTAATGTGTTCCTGCAGCATAACTACGGCCACTGAAATGGTTTCCTCATCCTCAAACATTGTGTGCTCCAAACTACAATTAATAAATATAATAATAAATAAGCTGTGGGAGAAAGGTAAAAAATAACATTCTCAGCCATTCTAATAGGCAAGTTAATTGCAAAGCAATTTTTATTTGTATAGCATACTTTCAACAACAAAGTAATTCAAGGTGCTTTATATGATTTGGTGGTTAAGAAACAATCAAAACATGTGCTCAGCGATTAAGAATAAAGCATGAAAAGCATAAAACATGGAAACAATAAAAAGCATTTGACGAAGTAAAACAGCAGAACAACAATTAAAGGTAATAAACAGCTCTAAACAGATTAGTTTTAAGTTGTGATTTAAAGCAGGTCAGTGTTTCAGCAGCTTTGAAGTCGTCAAGAAGTTTGTTCCAGATAAAGGGAGCATGGAAACTGAAAGCTGCTTTTCCATGTTTGGTTCTGATTCCAGGGATGATTAGTAGACTAGACTTGGACGACCTGAGTGGTCTGGATGGTTGGTATAGTGACAGCAGGTCTTCAACATATTTTTGGAGCCTAAGCATTTACTGATTTATAAACCAGTAGGAGTATTTTAAAGTCTATTCTCTGAGCTACAGGGAGCCAGTGGAAGGACTTTAGAACTGGGGTGATGTGTTTTATTTTCCTGGTTTTAGTGAGGATTCCAGCTACTGCATTCTGGATCAGCTGCAACTCTCTGATTTCCTTTTTAGGCAGACCTGTGAGGACGTTGTTGCAGTAATCAATCTGACTAAAGATAAGCGAATGGATGAGTTTTTCAAGGTCCTGTTGTGACATTAGTCCTTTAATCCTAGAAAATTTCTCCAGGTGATCGAAGGCTGACTTTGTTATTTTTTCTTTTATGTGACCCTGGAGGTTCAGATCTGAGTCAATTATTACACCTAGATTACGAGCCTGATCAGTAGTTTCTAGTTGTATTAACTGAAGCTTACGCTGACACTAACTCTTGATAATTTCTCTTTAATTCCCAAAAATAATTTCTTCAGTTTTGTTTCTGTTCACCTGGAGAAAATTATGGGACATCCAGCTGTTTCTCAATGCATTCACTTAGGGTTTGGATGGGTTCAAAGTCACCTGCTGACATTGAAATGTAAAGCTGAGTGTCATCTGCATAGTTATGGTAACCAATCTTATGGGCTGTTATAATTTGGGTTAGTGGGAGCAAGTAGATATTGAACAGAAGGGGCCCCATGATGGAGCCCTGGGGGACCCAACATACAATTTCTGTTTGTTCTAATAGGAAATGTCTTATTGACACAAATAATTTCCTGTTCTTCAGGTAGGACTCAAACCAGCCAAGTATTGTACCAGAGAGTCCGACCCAGCTCTCCAGTCGTATAGGTCATTGTGACCAAGCCTTTACCTTAATTCAAAATTCGCAGAGGCATTTGTTTTAGGTTCCATACATGAAAGTATTGAGATTAGCACTTGACAAGACCTGATGAGGCTAAAGAAAACAAAGAACCAAAGAAAACACGTTTGTCCTTAATATATACAATCACAAACCAATAAAAGGTTTTCTGTGTTTGTAATTTTAGTCACCCATGGTTGTGATGACCAGAACCAAATGGTTTGTCTTTTTTAAAGGGGCTAAAGGCCAAAGCTTTGTTCATAAAATCTAATGCGCGTCAAAGAGAAATGAAAAAAAAACATGCAGACAACAACAAAGTGATGTGAAGATGCAGATGAGCTAGCAGGATGCAGCGTTGAATATTTCAAGTTCATACAGAATGTATTTTCTGTTTCAATTCCCACACAAGCCGGTCGTTTTCAGATCATCCTCCTCCATGTGTAGTGATGTGACTCCCACACACTCCTCCTGAGCATCTGAGTTACACTCTCACAAACAGAGCATGACCTGCATTGTGACAACACACTGAATCATCAGCCTTAGCCTGGAGGAGAGGGGTGAATCTTATACTGATGCAAAACTGGGATAAAGCAAGACACCTTAGTGATAATAATTATTTGTTTTGCCTTGTGTACTTAATAAAAAACTCCACTTAATTCGCTGCTTAAATCGGTGGAACACCTCTTGCAAACCATCAGGACATTGCGCATTTGAATGAGAAAATCTAATCCCTAGAAATAGTGGTGCACTGATCCGACTTTTTTAATCCGGATACAGATGCCTGGGCTTTGTGTATCTGTTGATACCCGATACCGATCCAATACTATTGCTGAATTAATGACCCTTATACCTTCCTCCTTATACCTTTGTCGAAGACACTGAAGGCACCAGACTTTACTAACTAAACATAACAAAGACAAATTAACGGATTTAAAATATAAAATCAAACAAAAATTTGAAGTGAAAAATGAACCCGTTTTTGTGAATTTATTGCATAAACTTTAACCAATACAGATACATGTATATTAGATGGTATTGGGGCATCCCTACCTAGAAATATTTCAAGCACCTGAATAAATCCATTGACCTTATAATTGTCATGTGCATCAGCCTCAGAGCATTGAGATCTACTTTCTTTCTCAGACTTTATCTTCTTGAGTACCTTTGCTATTCTGTCGTAAAATAAATGCTCCATGCTTGCTGTCTTGGCAAACTGGAACTTGCTAGTAATTTACAATTGTAATGATGACATTTATTTTCAGCAGAAATTAGCTATCAAAATCATCCCTCGGTATGGTTGGTTCCCACCCTGATGACATCAGGAGAAAGTACTCTGTACTTTTATTGTCTGGGATTATAGGGAAGCTTTGCAGATATAACCTGTGATTTATGACCCGACACTGTCAGCAGTAAATACAAGTTCACACTGAAAGGCCACAGATCATCATCATTCCTGGGACAGAAAACAAAACTTGGACAGTATAAATAAATCACAATCTCCTTTTATGTGTTTTTATCAAAGCAGATAATTTTAGCAATCACTCATCTGATACAAAGAGAGACCTTTGATGCTCTTGAATCTCAAATAAAATAATGTCGATATAGACAGAATCAAATATCTTTCTTACGCTGCTATGTAAAGTGGGGAAAGAAGGTTTTAGCAGCCACAGATTTTGCAAGTTCCACCCCTCTAAAAATATGACAGAGGTCTGTAATTTTCATCATAAATAAACTTCAACCGTGACGAGGCAAATTGTAAATAAAAAAAATTTTAGGAAATAATGTTTGTTAACTTTTTTGAGAATTTATCTGTATAATGGTGCAGAAGATAAGTATTTGCTCAATAACAAAAGTTTGAATCAACACTTTGTAATGCATCGCTGGTTGACAATGACAAAGGTCAAAGGTTAACCAAGTTTGCACACATTGTTGCTGGCATTTTTGCCCATTCTTTCATTCAAATCTTCTCTAGAACTGGGATTTTTTGGACTTCTAAATAGATTCTCTATTTATGTCAAGTCTGGAGGCCTCTCCACAACCTTGAAATGCTTACTATGTGGCCACTCCTTCGTTGACCAGGCGTTGTCTTTGGGATCCTTGTCATGCTGGAGGATCCAGCCAAGTTTCGTCTTCCGTACTCTCACCAATTGTTCAAAATCTCACTTTACACGGTCCCATTCATCCTTTCCTTAATAAGGATCAGTTATTCTGTCTCCTTTGCAGAAAAGCCCCAGAACATGTTTCCACCCCCATCCTTTTAAATCATCTTAATGAAGCATGGGATTTGAGGATAAATATGCCGCATCCGTACTTTTGTGGCTCTGAGTCTCTTAAACAGAATTTTGGAGTCGGGGTAAATTTGGCCAGATTCGCCTATATCTGTGGAGCAGGGGTGTGGCTATGGGGGGGCATTGGCAGACCAGGGCCCACCGAAATAAGTTACTTTCTTAAAGTCATTGTAAAAGTCATCCTAAAATAAGACAAAAAAAAGTGTAGGGGACAATCCATCTTTGCAAAGATTCCTGTCAATATCTGTTTTGAATAACATGCCTTATGGACTCTCCAGACAACCTCAGGCTAGATGTCAGATTGCTTTGAAAAACATAAGCTTGTAGATTTTAAACTTACACTTTTATTGAAAATATTACAATCCCTATAAATTAATTTCAATAATATTTGTTTTTAGCACACCCATTTTTTGCTGGGCCCACCCAAAAGGTGATTTCTGGCACTGCTGTGGGGGTGCTTCAGCTGACGGTTCATTGTAAGAATGTTCTTGTAGCTCAAATAGATATGAATAGTCTGGACATCTTTAGTAAAGGGAAGCAACGTTGGAGCATTCCACTTTGACTCCTGGAGTCTTCTCAGTGGCTGCAGCACACACAAATTACTTTCAGCTTGATTCATATACACTTTGGAATCCACAAGCATCTTTAGTTGCATTCTAGTTCCTTAGCACATTTGCGCTGTGATACCTTTGTTAAACTGCATCCCAGCTTTAAAGCTAGACTCCGGTATTGTTTGATTGTTTGATTGAACGACATAACTTGCTAGGGCTTTTAATAAATGCAAAACCAACATAAAATGGCAGGTTTTATGTGTTCTTCAATACTATTATCACGGGGGTCGTTTTGAACATATCAACGGCCTTCACAGTTCTCATCTTATCTAGGAAGCGCGATCCTTTTGGCTACCAGCCCTGCAGTGACCTGGATTGGACAGGTTGTACTGTAAACTGAATTTCCCCTCGTGGGACAATAACGTTAATTCAATTCAATTATCTCATCTTTTGACGAATATACTCCAGTCTGTTTTGAATATGCTGCCAGTATTCTATGATTAATGGTGTACACTTCATCTTGGCTCATGTTGTTCAGCAGTTTCCAGAGCTCGGTCTTTACCCCAGGATGATGGCGTACCGCAAAAGTACAAAGAGCCTGGACCCGTGTTCTTCCAGGCTTCTTTTGGTTTGAACGTGATGAGATGATCATGTGCCTCCATTGAACTTTGTTGGTGAATACTCCTTGACAAATGACGAGATACAGTGAGGATAATGTTGTGCTCAGGTGTTGTGCTTGTTTTCTATACGGGGAACCAGTGTTCCAGTGCCAATATTTAGTACCTCAACAATGTGTGCAAAGTTGCAGCAGTTTCTCAAATGTTCTCATCTTTGAGCTAAACTATTGCTTGAGCAAC
Organism: Apricaphanius iberus; assembly: GCA_028564705.1. Classification (NCBI taxonomy): domain Eukaryota; kingdom Metazoa; phylum Chordata; class Actinopteri; order Cyprinodontiformes; family Aphaniidae; genus Apricaphanius; species Apricaphanius iberus. The sequence continues at coordinate 53,340 of JAPXFQ010002213.1, forward strand.
AATGTTTTGTTTTTTTTATATGATGAGCACGCTCCAAATGCATCCCTACTTTTCTCAACAGCAGCTATGAAAGTAGAACAGGGATCCCCACCTCCAGGCCTCGAGGGCCGGTATCCTGCAGGTTTTAGTTCTTTCCCTGGTTCAACACACCAGAATCAAATAATGGCTCGTAAGCAGGCCTCTGCAGAACTTTGCAATGCTGAGGAGGAAGTTAGAGAATTTGAATCAGCTGTGTTGGAGCAGAAACACCTCTAAAACTGGTAGGACATTGGCCCTTGAGGCCTGGACTTGAGGATCCCTGAAGTAGAACCTTTAGGAAATCCATCATGTGCAACTCAGCATTACCAATGCGTTTAGTGCAACATTATAGGGGACTGACACATCACCTTTTGTCTTTTTCATGAAATTTTTTTATCCTTTTTTAAAAAGTGTGCATCCTCTTTGGAGTCCCTGCTCAAATTTACCATGACAATCATTCTGCTTCACTGCATGTGGACATAGAACTCTGAAATATGCAGTTTCCCGCTAACAACTGAGGACAACACTTTTCTGATCACACACACACACCAGTCACCAGTGATATCACGGTATTTTCATACCTTAGGAATATATTATTTGTGACAGCAATAAGTGTGCTGCATAATGCTGTGCACTGAATGCGGCCCTGCAGATCAGCCACAGGCACCATCTGGACAGAGGGAGTTTGTAGAGTTTTCCTAGGTGATCCAGAATACAGAGACTTATTAAGTTTTTACGTGTTTTTTTTGGTTGTAACTAAAAATGTAGATCTGTGTTGTTTGTTTGTTTTATTACCTGTGCTGCTGATTCTCGTTTTTGTGATTTTAATCTCTTTACTATTGTTGCACATTTCCATATTTTCGTCTTTTATTGTGAAGCACTTCGGTCAACTTTTGGCCATACAGCTCAACATATATAAAAAAGTATTAATTAGTAAATTAATAGTATTAAGATACTGATCAGGAAATAGTATGTCTGGGTATCTCACCTCCGGTAAAAGGTCCGCTCTGACAGCTTCTAAAGTTTTAAAAAGTATCCCAGGGGCATGGTAAGGGTCGGAGATGTGGAGATGTTAAAACCTTAAAATTTTCCGGTATTTACAATAATATCTTCGGTTTTAAAATGGGAAGTAAACTCAGACGGAAAAAATACCAGCTGGCGAACTTCATTTGGATTACGTTCCTGCCTGCCAGCGTCGCGCCGAAGCTCTGTGAGTCGCATGACATTCAGAGCTTTATCAGCTTAGCATGTTCAACAACCGATCCAGTTCCAGCAAAAGGCAGAAAACTTTTGACAGATCTCTCCACACAAGCTGTAAGTTGAGTGATGTTGCATGCAGATATTGTTAGCTAAATGAAGACTAAGGTATGTCAATATCTAATGTTAATGTTAATCCCAACCCTCCTTCATTCACGTGCAGAACTTGTGCAGAACTTGTCCACATATGACTGTGACATATGTCAGTGGCTGTGTAGGAGGTTGGCTAGTATCCATAACCAGTTTAGCACACTTCTCGGGAAAGTGGGATTAATAAAAGTGGGAAACACATGCAGCTGTTATTGTTCAAGGTCTTATAGATCTGAAAACTCTTTTGCGTAGATTTTTATTTTTTGTTTTTTTGCTGAGCTTAAGTATGTTTTCAGTAGGATTCTCTGCAAAGTTTTATAAATGAGGCCCCTGTCCAAGATCCAGAAAAGGTGCATAAGGAGCTGATCTCTCTGATCATGTCCAGCCTCATGTTGGAGGGAGATGCTTTGCTTTATTCAGGAGCTGACTGGCTGCAGTAACACTTCAAGCTCAGGTTACTTCAGGGTTTAGTCATCGTGTTAATGTGGAGTTGAACATAGAGAGTTGCTCATCAGCACAGACATTTAAAACAAATAAAGGGTCTTCATTAATGCGAGAAAAGCATCTCACCTGCCCAACTGGGTGTATATGAGTCAGAGCAAGACCCGCTGGATCTTAGTGTTCTTATCGTTTGAAGGCTTTTTTTTTTCATATTGATGTTCTCATTGTCTTCCACCCTGCAGCATTAAGTGGTACAGTGACTCACATTTCTGCAGCCGGCAATAAAAGGTGTTCAGGCTTTACGAGTTGAGCTGGACGGAACTGAGACAAACCGCCGTTATGGTTTCTGTTCTGCCGGTGCTGAACAGACATCTGATGGCTCTACAAAGAGACCATGAAGTAAACAGGAATGTGAAACACGCAGCGTCTGCAGAGAACAACCTGCTGCTGCTCCCAAATTACCTTTTTCCTGTCTGAAGCTGAGTAGCCTGCTTAGTAGGAACATTTACTCCCAGGAAGGCATGCATTTGTACAATAACAATAACCAAAACAAAGCATCTATTTGCAACAACTGAAATATGCAGAAAATCGTGGAGGAATGAAGTTATCACTTTCTGCTGATGTCTGCTGCTTCTAATTTACTTACATTTTCTTATCTGTTTGCATTTCTGTCCCTTTTCTCACTGTCTGATGGACATGATTTCAGTGTTTTTTCTGAATGTGGTGGCTGATCATTGTCGCTCTGGATCTATTCAGAAGCTAAAAATAATCCAGACTGATGGCAGCCAAAATTTCTGCATCCTCAGACTTTTATTGAGAGGAAATCTGTGGGATTTTGTGCTCAGAGTCTAAGCTGACTTTAATTTTAGGAGCCGTTGCTTATCAGGGGATCCAGATGTGATCTTCAGGACCCGAAATGACCTCTGTCGGATGAGCTGGAAAGTGTCTCCATGTAAGGAGAGGAAGAAGCGCAGCTCTCTGTGACTCATAACGGACATGTTCTGCATTGTTTGAATTCTGTAGTAGCCTGTTTATCAGTCTGTCCCAGCTGATGTCATGATGTCCTGCTTACTCCACCGTTTCATGCTGCTCTAGGATTGGCCACTTGGTGATGAAGCAAACTACTGCACATGAAACACTTTAGAGGTGTAAAAAAAAAAAATCACAGTTTGGTTCGTATTTTGGGTTATGAAGTGACAGTTTGTCAAACTTTAAACAACAGAAATAAATTCAAATGTGCACATACATTTTTTCTTGTTTACCCTGATCAGCTTTAAACAAGGAATCTAAATACCTTCCTTTCAATTCCTGATTTGATTTTGTTCTACACAAGTTGATTGTATAAAACTGACTGGAAATCTGATTGGATTAAAAAAGAAACCATAAGGATGCAACACTACCCCTTTTTTCAAACTGATACAATCCCGATACTTGGATCTGAGTACTTTCTGATACCGATTACCATTACCGATAATTGGATGACAGGTTTTATTTTCTTAGCTGCTTGTTACAACAATGATTATGAAATAGATAAAAAAATTTGATTAAAATGACCACAAAACAAAAATTTCAAGTGAAAAATACAAATTTTCTATAAAATTTCTGCAGAGTTTACATGGTATTGGCCCCGATACCAGTGTCAGTAACGATTTAAGAGATAGATACTTTACCCATATTTGAGAATAAAACATGCTGAAATAACTTTGGAGTTGTTTTGATATTTCGACAGCCTTGTTTCCCAGCTGTACTTGAATGCAGCCTGATCAGGTGTTAGGAAAATCTCTTCTCATCAACAGGGGTTCCTCCGATTTGTGTTTTATCCAGAATTGGTCTTATTGGATGCTACTGGTAGCCGTGTGGACATCAGTTGGTTTTTCTCCAGTATCAGTGATGTTTCCATTCAGCTTTACATTGTTTCAGGAGAGTCATTCAGATCAGTGCAGAGCGTGTTGTGGACCTTACTGCGGTCTAAATATCCGTTTGCGGACAAAGTTCTGCTTCAGTCCATCTTTCTTTTTCTACTGTAGTTGCAGAAGAAACCAATAGCAGAGTTTGGTGATAGCTGGGAGTCCTTAGTTTTTTGTTTCGTTTTACTTTTTAAAGTTACCCTGCAGAAATGTTGAACTGAGCTCTGAATTCTGCACATAAAATTCAACATGTGTTCAGGTAGAAAACTGAATTCGATTGGTACATTTGCGTACTGAACTAACAGGGTTGTTTTGCAAAATACGAATACATGGGTTGTTGCGCTTCTACTGAAGATTATGTTAATTAGCTTTAAATGTCTTTACAAAATAAGCAGGGGCAAGCTAATTATAGGTAATCTTATGGGAACATATGAAAACTATTATTAAATGTCTGAGATAAAATGAATAGTGAAGGTGAAGGAGCTGTGACCTGGAAGTCATTGGTATCAAAAGGCCAGAACACAAGTTGTCAGGTGGAGGAGGAAAGCCTTATATGCTTAGTTGGCCTTGAAACAGAATACAATTGCGGAGACATCTCCAATTGGCCTTGAGGAGGTTGCTGAAAACCACAACTTATAAGATAAAAATACTGACCTTTCCAGTGGTTTGGCTGGTGCACTGCTGACCTAACTGTAGGATATGGTTGGTGGACTGAGCATCTTAAAGTTCTCCCTACTTTAGTCACCATTTCCTCCATGGAGAAGACGAGGTCTGACGACCAAGGAGAGCCACCATGAAAGCTTCTTTGTGGCAGGGGCCAGTGGTAGCTTAGGCTCAACCTGAGATGCTGGAGGCTCTGAACATGATTCCGCTTTCATTGTGGAGTAGAGGGTGACACGGGAATCAATTGTCGCTCCCGTCCATTCCCGATCCCCAAAAAATCTGGTCCCGAAAAAATCCAGAGAGAAAGACTCCCGGCCAGAATCCCGTTTTTGGTGCGTGCAGTGTAGTAGACCCGATGGAATTCAACTAAAGATAGATGCCCGATCCCGTGGATTATTTCCTGTCCCGGCCCGATCACGTTACCAACAGTGAAATTGACTCCCGCACCGCGGGAATCCGGCAGGAATCTTGTGACCCGTGGGAATCCCGAAAAATTGTCCACCTCTATTGTGGAGTAGCAAAGGAGAGTGGCGGTCCCAGTTTTAAAGGAAAATGGACAAGAAAATGTTTTGAACTATCGAAGGATGAAATTTCTTAGCTCTAGAACACAGGTGTTTTTGACCAGAACACCCCTTGGATAGCTCCATCAATCCACAAATACCTCAGAGACCTCCTATAAAAATGCCTATAACTGCCAATTCAAAAATTTAAAACACCAAATATACATCAGTATGTATTTATACACACGGCAGGAACCATCTTGACACAACAGCAGAAGCTAAAATCCACTGTCTATCTTATCACTGCTCTCAGGGGTAACAGCCAATCATAGCCAAGGAAAATAAATGTTACTCCTAGATTGGCTGCTTTGCAAACGGCAGCCAATAGCATCTCAAGCAACGTTTTGTCAAGGTTCTTCAGCCTCCAAGCTATATTTTTATCTTTGTATTTTAGATATGTCAGTATATAAAATATCTGTCAATCTGCAAATTTAACTCTAATAATATGGAGTCAAGCTCCACGGAAAAATCTACAAAAAGGGGAATCAGTGAATAGTGAACCGTGAATAGATGGTGGTCCACTGTACTGTTACTTGTGGTGGATGATGTGGGTGTAGGGTACCTGGGTTGCTCTTACTGCGTATGTGGTCCTTTTAACTCCAAAGGAAGAGCCTTCTTCACATTCTGGGTATAAGTTTGAGATTGGGTGAGTTGAAGAGCCACTTTTAGATGCATCTGTGCTCCAAAACATTTGAGTGGTTTGTCGGTTACCAGACCCTCTTCAAACTCGATGACATACTAAAGAGGATGATTCAATAATTTGATTCAGCTACTGATCGGCTGCGAGAGCTCCCGGGTTTAGATCCCGGACGAACCCCCATTTTTTCACATTGGTCTCAGTAAAAAAAAGAGACACACCGTTTTTAGCAGCAGATTTGAACGTTTTGTTAAAATAAAAATATGGAGAAACCAATTTAAATAAACCAAGACAAAACCAAACTAAGCCAAGAATCAAAACCTGGACTACCTGCTATAGATAAGCCAGGGCAGCCTTGATGTGAGGAGCAGACGGGGTATTATAGACTGGGAAGACTTGGAACAGGCGTTCCCAGTCAGCTGACACAACCCACGGCCACCTCACCGGAGAGAAGGAAGAGCAGATATTCAAGCAGGCACAGGTGGGAGCCATCGCAGATGTTTAAATTGACTATTTCTGTTAGCTGATCGATGATTGGATGTCCTTATTTTGTCACTTTTCCATCTACAAGTAAATTTTTTTTTAGAGTTCAGGGTTAGACTTGATCAACTTTAAAACCAAGGTTGTGCAGCTGACGTGCTGCAGGGTGATGCTGGAGAACAACAACAATGGAAAATATTTCTGGTATTTGGATGTTTCCATGCTCTCTGCAGGGGATTTCTCTAACTGACCCGACTGCTCTCTGCTGTATTTGCAGAGCTCATAGTCATGCAGAGCAACTTTCACTGGAAAAAGACAAAATCTGCCCAGATGATGGTTCCCTGTGAAACAACAGGTCTGGGGTGCAGGAGGTGGAGCCTGTCCGCTGTTGGATACCAGTTTAGTTACAAACACATCAAACAGAAACTGTGGAAACTTCCAGTTTTCAGAAGTAAAACAAAACTTGAGCTAACGGAAGTTGTGAAGAGGATTGTTGTCCTATATTTGAACTCTAAGACCTTTCCCATTCTCTTGGTCACCCTCATGTGATGCTTGTTTGTGTCCATCCTGTTTTCAAGCAGCCACGTACCACAGAAATGCATAAAACTAACGTTTAAAATCAGCAAATCTCAAGCTGGAAAATGTCCTTTCATAGTGGGGGAAAAGATCTGGCAAGTGTTTCGTAGGTTACCATTTCTGTCATGATGACACCATTTCTTTGATAGAAACTGTTGATGCAATCGTTCAGAAAAAAAGTAAGTGCTGCACAATCTTGTTCACCAATCAATTTGTGTTCATCTGTTGGGTATTTTTCATGAGGAAAACAAACAGGTCTCTGCGAAACATAGAAACAGGAGACAATAAAAAGCATGAAACCAGAAGAAAAAGACGAATGACCCAAACGTGGGGAGAGGAAAACAGAAACCTTCGTAAAGTTGTGGTTTTTACGATGGAGTACTATGGCCGTGGTATATCAATAAAATAAAATAAAAATGTGGCCATGGAGGAGATTTCCATCACAACACTAAAATTCACATATTTACAGCACAAAATGAATCATTAAAACATAGATTATCTCTGATGTAAATGTACATTTACAAAAAAGAGAAACATTTTCCTTATAAGTTTTACTATATGGTTTGATGTTAAAATTAAGATCTCTGAAAGTGTAAAGTTTTAAAAATTATTTTACACCTTTCTGACTGAAGTTTTAGAGAATATCTCAATTTTAATGTTGGAACCACTTTTGACATCAGAGAATAGTTTTCTTTTTCTTCTTGTAAATATATGAAAAAATCTTGAAAATGTTCCTGTTTTTTTTTTTGGGGGGGGGGACTTTTTTCATTTTATCTATAAAGGCCCTAATACTCTGCCATAGGTTACAGAGGTGATGTTCGGTTCAAACACATTATGATGTGATGCTAAAATCTGTCTCTGTTTGCACAGTTAGCGCTGTTGCATAGGAGAAATAAGATCCTTGGTCTGATCCCTGTCTCGGTTTTTTCTAAATGGGACTATTAACCCAAATTTGTACAAAAGCGTAACTGAATGCGCCTGTAACGAGTGGCATAAACGCTTTCGTTTTTATCATTGGGATAGCCACACCAATCACGCCAGTAGTATCACCAAGCGACGCAATGCTCAAAATACGTTGGTGTTCTATTTTTGAAGCATATTCGCCACAATTTGATAAAATAAAACTTGAGTTACACCTTCAAAATAAAAGTGATGAACCCATAGTCTCATTCATCTCATTCTTCCTGTGCTTTCTTCTCTCGGCACGCCGTTAACAAGGGAGAAGAAACGCCAGAATTCGTCTTCTACTTGACGTTGTACGTTGATGATTGTTAAAAAACCACCAAACAACACAACTGTGATGAAGTGTGCTAAATAGTTGTAGAGCTGGTAAAACAAGTGCAACTAACAGTAGTAGGCTATTTCCTACAAATATATACAGCATAGGCTAAATAACCCAAATTATTGCTGTTAACTTCAGACTTTACAAATGGTGTCCCATAGACTTTTTCTGTTCAGATTGTCATAAAAACATTAGATACAGGTGGAATGGGGCAAAAAAGTCTGGATTGGTTTGTCCCACTTTCTAAAGCCTCAGTGCTCTCTGCTGATTTAACTTCTTGTTTCTGTCTCTGGGTTTGATCATCAGTTGCTCCTTTGACTGTCCAACGCTCAAGAAACTGCCTGATAACATTGTAATCATTAGATTTCTTCCAAAACCAAATAATTTCTTGTTCATAGCCAGCCTCAGGGTGCTAAAAACACACATTGGATTTAGTCTAAAGCCGATTAACATCAGATGCTGTGATGGTTAAAGATTTTTGTGTAAGTCAAGATAAATGGCTTCAAGACTGGGAAAACTGAGGGAGGAATCTACCCTTGATGTTTTTCTCACGTATTTCACAGGAAAATAAAATTCCCCTCAGAGATCCATGCACTGAAATCATTTTCCAAGCCATCGAGGCAGCTTATCCTCCTCCTCCCATCTCCCCACACAAACACTCCTCCCTTTCTGTGTGTTGGTTTGTTTCATGGCATTAGATTTATTTCCTCCGACGTCAGCAGGAGGAGGAGGAGAAGGCCATCTCGGTGTTTGCACAAAAGAGGGAGGAGAGGACATAAACGAGGGAGGCTATTAGTGAGAGAGGCGGTGGGAAACATGAGGATAATGAGGAAATAATAAAACAAAACAAACTTGGAGATGAGGAGGAGGTGATGAAGGTTCCTGGAAAGCGTTCATAAACAAATCACTGAAAGAAAAAGAGAAGGGCATGAAGAAAAAGCTGCAGCAGAGGAAAACAGTAAATGGAGAAAAATTCAAAAGCAAAGAAACTTATGCCAGCAAAATGTATTTTTATTTAAAGAAAAACAAAAACGCAAACAACTGGAACATTGACGGGATTCATCAGAAGATAACATTCTTCATTGTCTAGTTTGTGCATATTAATACTATGCAAACCAGCATTGAGATGGTGTTGAAGTGGAAAAAGGTCAAGCGCCAACACCAGGTCAGAGACGAGGTCCTGCCTCATGTGGAGGAGTTTAAAGGGGACATTTTGTGCCTCTCTTTAAACACGTCACAAGAGCTCCATGGTCTGTACAAAACACATTGATGAAGTTCTTTGCACAAAATCTTTCACATAAAACCATAACACAGGCTAAACATTTCTCAATTTCAGTCCCTTTAAGAATTATCTGGTTAGATGATTCCGTGTTTTATGCTAGTTACTGGTTGCAGACCACTAAGTTGTGGGTTTGCCGAACATGGGAATGACATCGGATTGGATTCGGTGATGGAGTTTGACAGGTAAGGGAGAGGGATATATGTAAATCCCCCTTATTGTGACGTGCTCATGATTCCTGACAGCAAAAATTAGCTAAAAAACACACACAAAAAACCTATGGAATCTTTTCTTTATTTTTACCATATCCTGTCTGGTATTGTGGCACTCAGAAATAGCATCCGAGTACCAAGTACAAGATTGACTCTCTAAAACAGAGCAGTACTCCATTAGTAGTAGTACTCCACTTGATACATATGTATGAAAATTCTTTAAAGATTTCTGCTGGTTTCATTTCTTGAAGTTATGGACACAGAAAAGAGAGAACAAAAGAAAAGAAAGAAAAGAGACGAAGAAGAGAGGTAGGAGTGTGAATTGACGATACAAGAGAGGAAGGGGAACAGAGAGAAGCACAAGAAAACATCCCAGTCCTCCACATCCGCTGGTTGGTAGGAGATGAAAAAAAAAAAAAAAATATATATATATATATATATATATATATATATATATATATATATATATATATATATATTACATTCACAACACATAAAAATGGGTATATCAATACAACAACATCAATGAAAAGCTCTTGGCACCAATTATCTATTGATGATAACCCCAACCCAAGAACGTACATGTAAACACAGATGCAGCTGCATAATATGCTTGCTCACATGCATGGGGGAACCTTATATTATAAGGTTCCCCCATGCAAGTGATGATAGCTGTTGTGAGGAGCCGTCAATCCATCCTACAGGATTTGACGCAGAAATGAAGGAGGATGGGGATTCAGAGTCCAGAGGGCCCCAGAGTCCAGGAGCCCCAGGTGGACTAATGCAGTGCCGACCGCCACCCTCCAAGAGAGGAACAGAGGGAAGCCCCAAAGACAAGTCTACAGGCTCCGCTGGTAGCCAGCTACACCAGGGTGGGCCCAGTCCAGGACCCGGAGACCTCGGGGACTGGGGTGCCCCATCCCCCAGCAGGCTCCTGACCACCAACGCACCAGAAGGCAGGGGTTTCAATCACCGGCAGGGAGTTATGGAGGGGAAATAGTCCCCCATTAGGTGTAGGGCCTGAGATGCGCCAGGCGAGAGGGCAGCCGAGGACCCAACCTGACGAGTAGACAGAGACACACATGCCTCTGACACAAGCATTGATGTCCCAGCAGAGCAACCTGCACCAGTTGGATGATGCCAAACCGGTACTTTTGAAACTGTACCGCTGCTTGAAAGGGTGCTTAAACAAAGCAAAACCTACAAACTTAGTCCAAAAACCCTCTTATTTTTTTCTCTTTAGTAGGGCTGTCAAACAATAAAACATTTTTATTTAATTAGACCGGCCTTACATAGACCAATGGGGGTAGGGTAGCCACCAGAGACCTAACGTTTTCCCACCAACAATCCCTGCTGCTGGATTGCTCGATACTGTCGCTTTTCACACCTTTTTTATGTGCGAGAGCCAGAGAGGTTACTGGCCGTACAGGGAGGACACATGACTGCTGCTACCGTTTGACACTACACTAATGCCTCACCTCCTACTGCCACTCCTACCTGAGTTGTTACTCACTGAATGTGTCCTCAGCCTGCCATGAAAATGATTTACTTCGTATCAGTCGATGAAGAGGTAATAGTCTCCGAGGGAGACTGTTAGGCTGATGAAGCTAAAGGGATTCCTCCTCATGAGGCTGAAAATACTGTTTCTTCCATAAGAACTGAACCCCTAACCATGAACCTACTTTTGGAAACCAATCTCAGGTCAGTTTGGTTTGGTTATCATGTTTACAGGCAGCTTTTCCAAATGTTTTGGGAGAATCCCAAGCCAGAAATAAAAGTAACCACTACTTAGAGACATACTGTATATCAGAATGGTTTTTGTTGTTGTTGTAGGAGTTTGTCTTGTAATTGGGGGGTTACTGGTTCATAACTCACCTCTGATTGTCTTGGTTTCTGTGTCAAACCTAAAAAGTTACATTAAGCATACTTCACAGTGTAAAATGAATCTCTGGGTTGGAGTGGCTGATCCACCACCTCCTTCAGGTCCTGTAATGTTGTTTGAACCTAATGAAACCCAAATGCATGAGTGTGTCTGAGAGCCAGAGGCGTGAAGCTGCAGGAGGACGGTGTGAGAACTTCGTACCCGACCTGTTCTCCATCAGCGGGGGGGGTCAGAAGTCACACCGCCTCGTTTTCGTTCTTCGCCTCGTCTAATCACACAAACACACGCCGGCCTGCGCTGACCCGTCCAAGTCACACCTCAGGAGTTTGAATCAACATGCAGGCTGCAGTTCTTCTCACACTCACGGAACTGGTGACCCTGAGAACGAACTCTTCCTAAAACCTCAAACTGGTCGGTTTTACAGAGATGGAATTTGGAGCCTTCAAAACTTAACCAGATGAAAGATCAGATCCTGACTCTTGCTGATTCAGTCAAACAAGGGAAGAATGCGGCTGGTTTGGGGATTTCAGTGCTTTTATCTAAAGTTCAGAATTTCCTTTAAATGTTTGAAACACTGAGGATGAGGCTGAAACTGCACAGTAACAAACCACCTGACAAACTACTCTAGATAATTCTTTCAGCGGTAATTAAGCTAATTAATTAACTAAATGGCTGAGTCATTACTTTTAATTGAAATGACTCAGATTATCCCTGTGCTCACCAACCCATTTACAGAAGTTAATTTCTACACAATGCATAACATTTTGTTTGTTTTGTGTTTTTTAAAAGCAGAATATATAGAACAAAGCAGGTTACCTTTTATTAACTCCCATGTGGAGTAACTTCTTGCTCTCAGTCAAATCCTCGGCTGGTCAGGTGTGAAAATCTGACACCAACACAGCCCAATATCCCCCCATGGGTGGGGTGGCCGGGGGGCTAGCGGTGAGCTGACCTCCCCCACGGTAATGTCTGGGAAACAACCTGCAGGAATAACCTCAGTTCCATATGTAGCTCTGCTGTACTCAAACCTGGAAAAAATCCAGAATAATCCAGAACATTTGCAGAGAAAATTATGTGAATTAATTATGGGTCCACTGTGATGGACTGGCGACCTGTCCAGGGTGTACCCCGCCTCTCGGCCCTTGACAGCTGGAGATAGGCACCAGCCCCCCCCCCACGACCCCTTGAGGATTAAGCGGTTCAGAAAATGGATGGATGGAATTATGGGTCCATTTGAAATTTACTTGGCAAAAAATGTATTATTGAAATGTAAAAATATTGCTTAGAATGTTCATCACAATCCTGTTCATAACAGCCAGGGTGGTGAGGGGATCCGTTTTGGTGACCTTAGGATCAGGGCTCTGATTTTTGCAGATGATGTGGTCCTCTTGTCTTTCATCAGAACCTGATCTACGGCTTTTGCTGGGATGAGAATCAGCAACTCCAAATCCGAGACCATGGTCTTGACCCGGAAAAGGGTAGGGTGACTTTTTCGGGTCGGGGATGGGGTTCTTCCTCAGTTGGAATAGTTCAAGTATCTGGGGGTCTTGTTCACGAATGAGGGAAAAATGGAGCGGGAGATCGATAGGCGGATTGGTAAGGCGCCTGCAGTTATGCGGGCGCTGTACCGGTCTGTTGTGGTAAAGAGAGAGCTGAGCCGAAATGCAAAGCTCTCGATCTAAGTTCCTACCCTCATCTATGGTGACGAACTCTGGGTGGTGACTGAGAGAACGAGATCCCAGATACAGGCGGCTGAGTTTCCCCCGCAGGGTGGCTGGGCTCTCCCTTAGAGATAGGATGAGGAGCTCGGTTATCCAGAGGGGGCTCAGAGTAGAGTCTCTGCTCCTCCACATCGAGAGGAGCCAGTTGAGGTGGCTCGGGCATCTGGTCAGGATGCCTCCTGGACGCCTCCCTGGTGAGGTGTTCTGGGCACGTCCCACCAGGAGGAGACCCAGGGGAAGACCCAGGACTCGCTGGAGGGACTATGACTCCCGGCTGGCCTGGGAACGCCACAGGATTCCTCCCGAGGAGCTGGCAAAGGTGGCTGGGGAGAGGGAAGTCTGGATCTCCCTGCTTAAGCTACTGCCCCCGTGACCCGACTCCGGATAAGCGGAAGAAGATGGATGGATGGATGGATGGATGGATGTTATTTAACTCACTATCTGAATCTGAAAACTACAGAAACATTATTGATAAAACTAAAGATGAGCAGGTATATATATGTAATTAATTACTTACTTAATTAATAATTGGGAAATTATTGAAAAACAGTTGAGAAATCATTAAAAAAAATTATTGAAAAATCTTGGATAAATAAATAACTAAATAAATATTAAATATTAAACAGCCCTGAAATGAATAAAAAATATCATATAATAATAATAAACATTATTGTATATAATAATTACAAACCCATGTTGATATAACATTTCAATAGGGGAGTTGTATCTTGCATGCCTCGGTTTCAATTCAGTTTCGTTTGGGGTGCTACAATCCGATAATTTTTGTTAATTTGTTTCCTCCCAATTTAGTTTTTTTTATTTCTTCCATATTTACTTTCTACTTTTAAATCTATTGAAACTTTTGAACTTACTGCTTAGTAGTCCGTTTTACATGATAAAACCCCTCCATCTCAATCAAAAACTGTCTTTTTAGAGCCATTAGGGTCTGATCAAAGTCCTCCATCAAAGTTATTGGTCCACAGCAAAAATAAATCAATAAAAAAAGTAAAGCAACAGCGGAAAAAAGAAACAAATCGGTTTGAACCAATCACACCGCAGAGTTCTGATTGACGCATTAAATAGCCAATGTAATGCTGAAAATGGCAAAAGGTCACTCAAGGGGTCGGACTTTATCTTAGCAATAGGAAACAGCCTGCATAAAGAAGCTTATCCAAACAAAGAAAGTAAAGGATTACGCACCGTTATGCACAGTAAGTAACCCTTGGAGTGCTGGGTCAAAGCACACTTTATTATTATACAACATGGTAGAAGCTGTGGAGCTTCTTTTGAGACAAGACGGTGGTGATTTTGGGTGTTTTTTTTATCGGAAGGAAATAGCAAATTTTGCACAGATTTAAGCTTTTTTTGGGCACTTTGATCTTTAGTTGATCATATATGATCTAAAATGAAAATCTTTTGGTTTATTGTTGTTTTTTGTATGGTTAAAGGTAATAAATCAGACTTTAGACCCACAATGTTTTTAGGTTCACCACACAATTCTAAAACTATTGTTTGAGCATACATTTTATAAATTTTAATAAGCGGACAAAAACTTTGGTCTTTTCCACTGTATCATAAATTATATAACTGGGCAACAATGACACTTTTAACTATGCGTTTTTAAAATATTTTGGGCAGAAATTGCAGGAATGTTAAGGGGAATAGCTTAAGTGTAAAAAGATTCACGTGGACAGTTCCTAATCATTAAAATATATTTTATATGTATAATTCTACCCAACAAATGAATAGCCTACATTAAATTTGTTTCGGAAACACGATTATCTGCCAGTGTGAGATCCACAGGTTTAGAATATAAAGAGCTCCTACAGAGACCATGAAGCCAATCTTCTCTTGTTCTTCTTCACTATGACCGCTGGCATCTCTGCTGCTGCTCCTGAATGTGGTCAAAAGCAGCTTTAAACAAGAGCCATGCAGATATTCAGTCTTCAACCACAACTTAGCTGTGGTTCAGACCTTTGAATGTCATATTTTTTTTAAGAACGGGAAGACATGAACATAAATTCATCACTTTCCCGTAACTTTCAATCTTTTTTTTTGACCTTTTTGTAATTTGTAGTCAGAGCAGAGGCTCAGTTTTGAAGTCAGATGATTGCGGTCATTCAATGTCACAGGCTGCATCGGTCGTTTTCCATCTTGGAACTGCTAGTTTCTTTCTTTTCCATCAGGGCTTCTGTAATTACTGATATACAACAGTTAAAATCTCAGCCCAGATTCCCGTTCCTTGTCTCTGCTTTTGATCGGAACGTCCAGCTCCTTCTGGGAACAGCCGAGCCTCCCACAGTTCTCCTCCAGCTTAATGCTGATGTGCAGCATCAAAAAGGGAAACAGAGACGCATAAACTGACAGGGTTATGTCGCATTTCTGTGAAATCGGGACTCAAACTCTGAAGAGAAATGTTAAACAAACAGATCTGAGAATTTCTGCTTTTTGTATTTCTTATCTCACTGGATAAGCAATGCATTGTCCAACTGGTGCAGTTCTTTCACTAATTAGTTTAGAAGATACATTTTATCTTTACTACTGCTTAATCAAATATAAGATGACAACCCTTGTGCAGATGAGTTATTGTTGCCTTGGAATGAACCACGACTGCATCATATGACAACAACAAAAATTAGTTTCTGTCCTTGAACCCCGTGTTTGGTTCCCAGCCTCCCTGCTGGCGGCCAGCTGAGATCTTTACGAGACTCTGTCCAGCTCTGAGGTTGTGAACCGGGAGGTTAAAGCTGAACTCTGACCTCCAGGGTGTCTGCTCTCAGACGCGAGAGGTTCCCACAGCTTCACACCTGCTGCTCTGCATGTCCTAAACGTTCTGAACGGCTGGAGTTGCAGGAAACCAAGATCACGAAGGTCTGAAGAATGCATGAATTCAAAGGATTTGTGATTAGAAGCTTAAATGCACTAATTCTAGGAATAAATGTCCTGTTATTTTTGAGGGTTTTAATGGTTTGTTTGAACAATTTTATTCCGATTAAGAATAATTAACAACCATGCAACTTTCTTCTATTTCAAACTGTACATAAAGGCTCAAATATATAGATACACCTCCAGTATTTAGGCTCTAAGACACGTCAACCTAAACTTCATCCCCTGTAGAGTCTAACAGGATTCAGACTAAATGGTTGACCTGTTTTAGTGGCAGAACATGTAGAGTTGATTTAAACTGTTTTTTTCTCTCTCGCCTTTATGCATTAAATCAGTTTCATTGTGTCCCTAGCATGCTCTCATGCTTCCACAACCAGTTTTGGGTCGTGACTGGGATCGTTGTCCAGTTGAAAAAACCCAAGAGTGTTCATGCTGCAAGCATCTAGTGGCTGACTGGACTTGAAGTCGGAAGGCTTTCCTTCTCCATTAATCCATGTACTTAACTGGCAGAGAAACAGTCCCACAGGATGATGCTGCCACTACCATGCTTGACGTTAACTGCAGTGTTCTTCCATTTGAAAGCCTCGCCTTGACTTCAAACATGCTGCTTCTCATTTTGGCCTAATAGAACAATCTTAATCTTCTCTGACCTTAATTGGTTCATCAGAACTTCCCTGTTTGTGAGAACCCTTTTAGTCTTTACTGATAAAACTGGTTTCTCTGAGGACAGTGCTTTACAAACACTACGTTTACACACACGTCTAAATCGAGCTTTTTGGAGTTATCAGACTAAGGGTTTGTCCCCCAATGAGAGCCGAGTCCCAGTTTACATGTCACTCAGAAAATCTAATTGTTAAATGAAGTACGTTCAACTGCCTGAAGATAGATGGCGACATGCACCTCTACATTTTAGCTTCATAGAATTTAGCTTCCAGCTGCACACAGGCAGTTAACAGAAGCTAACGGAAGTGAAGCAGACGGAGTCAAAGCGGGATATTCATAGTCACAAAGCTTGTCTCTTCGTTAGTCCAAACATGCAATAATCGACCGCTTATGTTTGTCTTAGCTGCCGTATTCTTATGTTGTTGTTGAGCCGCACTTCTGTTTCTACTAACTTCCAGAGGGGGTGCACGAGTACTGGTGGGGGTGGGGTGTTGATTGGAGAGAAGTCGATTGATTGGGTAGCTTAGTCGAGCTTCTGAAACTCCAATAATGTCCAGAAATGTCACGTTAAATTTAGCCTTTTGTACCAGTTCATGTTTTTATTGCATTTTTTTATTTGCTTTCCCAGAGGTCTGCATCCTTTACCATCCAAACAGCTGTTTTAGGCTCAATCCAGCAAAATAAAACTCATTAAGAGCCACAAATGTTACACTTGCATTTAATATTTTTGATAAAATGTTTTGTCAATCATAACGAGTTTTTTTTCTATTTTCAGGTTTTAAAAGACAGAAAAACATAAAATGTAGCAAACAAATTGATGGATTAATTTTCTTCTATGAGTTTTTGGTATTTGTGGAAAATTATGTAAAAATGCA
Organism: Apricaphanius iberus; assembly: GCA_028564705.1. Lineage (NCBI taxonomy): Eukaryota > Metazoa > Chordata > Actinopteri > Cyprinodontiformes > Aphaniidae > Apricaphanius > Apricaphanius iberus. Next base: position 70,769 of record JAPXFQ010002213.1, read on the forward strand.
CATAGTTTCAACCTAATGACCAGAAAAAAATCATCAAAAAAAAGTTACTTTTAGTATCATTCTGTCTTGGAAATTGAAAGCAATTATTCAATGCAAAACACAAAACACCAGTTAAAACATGATTTGGTTCGCCATCCATCCATCCATCCATCCATCCATCCATCCATCCATCCATCCATCCATTCATGCATCCATCCATCCATCCATCCATCCATCCATTCATCCATCCATCCATCCATCCATCCATCCATCCTTGCCTACTGGTGGTTCTAGTGTTCGGCAGCCTTGACTCTTTCAGCGTCCCCCGGGTCAGTTGTGGTTACACCATAGCAGTTTGCCACCATTGGCTTGTGAATGTGAGTATGAATGACTGAATGTGGTGCAAAGCACTTTGTTGTCCTCTGACTGAAAAAAGTGCTCTACAAATGCAGAGCATTTACCATTTACTTCCCTCTCCCCAGTAACATCCTCTAGCCCATTCTGGAGGACCCAGACTCTTTATTACCCACAGTAAACCACAGCAACGCCTGCATTTCTGCAGATGAAGCCTCAATCTCCAGTTCCAACCTACATCTAAATCCTTAAACTCTCCCAAATAATATGACATCCACCCCAATAAACAACATAAACTACCAATCAGTAGCAGACAACAGAGTCTCTGTCTGATCCAGTCAAAAACACCTGTATCTTGCAGGAGGCTACAGAGACTGTTTAGTCTTGTTTCCCTGGTGTTTTTTTGGGCAAGAAGGAAAAGACAGATTTATTGTTGTTTGAGAGTTCCTTATGAGAACAGCCGCTGATATTCATAAAAGTGCATGGAAACAGTCTTGGTGTCAGCGCGCTTTGTTTTGAGCAGGAAAATAAACCTTGATTCTTGTATTTACGATTGTGAAAATGACTTGCATGAACAGAATCCGTCACACCAGAGTACTACCACTACTCACAACTCCTGCTGTCAATGAAATCATGGATGAATCACACTCTACCAACATTAATATTCAGTTGTATCATTCATCCTTTTGGCCAGCATCCACACTGTTCCCTTGACGACCAGCATTTGTCATCCTACAAATGAATTATAGCAAATCCACATTCGCACACACTATCATAGGGCTTTGAATGTTTTTATCAGCTTAGTATGAGTTGAAACATCAGGTACCTGCAGTCAGATAACAACAAAACCCAAAACGTGCATGTGGTCTTCATGCCGACGGATGGCGAACCATGACAGTGAGGAGCAGCCGCGGGATGGAGCTGACGGCGAGCGGAGGACGATCTGTGTCTGTGGGTGTAGATTCTGATTGTGGGTGACAGTTTCTGTTTCGCAAGCTGCTGAAGAGGAAAAAAAATGACAGTCATGCAGCTTCACCACAACAATCAAAGGATCCCGATCAACTCTCTTGTCTTCTACATGTTACTCATTCAAACTCTGTGTCGTCTGCCTGATGTTTGCATGCTATTAAACACAAAGTTGGGGGATTCATTCGCTGGCAGCTTTTAAATGCTTGAATATCAGTTTTATAATATCAAAACACTTCTAGGGAACAGAAAGTTCAATGCATCAATCAGAATAATACTGCAACCTATAACTGAGTGTCATCTGCATACATATCTAACATAAATCTCTTTCAAAACAGATGGAAACAACCAATGACCAATAATCGCATTAACTCAAAATGAATTCAACCTCAGGATGGCGCTAGTAGAAAGATATTTCACATCAAAGGAAAAGAAAAAAATACAAAAGATAAAAATGCATCCGGTTTGTGCCGAGCTGAGAGTTTCAGTTCCTGCTGCGGTCTGAGATTCAGCAGAGCCGGAGTGAAGTAGTGGAGAATGAAAGTGTGACGTCCTCGGAGGAGCCCCTCTGCGGCTGGGGTTCGCAACGTCCCTGATCAAAGGTCGGGTTTTCCTGGTCTCATCTCATGAGTGCTGAGATACAAAACATCAACACGGATCAAGTGTCTAAAACCTGATCAGAACTTCCAAAAGACGATGGTTTTTTTGCTGCATGTTGGAAAGTCAAGTTTATTTCTATAGAACATTTCAACCATGAAGCAGTTCAAAATTCTTTATATAATGAGAACACAACACAATGAGCGACCAAAAAAAACATAGATTACGGTGGTAAAATATAGAGAAGTAATGAAAAGTTGGAATAAAGATTAGCTTAATCTATGTTCCATTGATTATTGATCAAAGGCACCCCTGGATTTAGAAAAGAACTCAGTGTTTTTGCAGTTTTATGGAAGTTTGTTCCAGATTAGAGCAAGATAGAAACTGAAAGCTGCTTGTCCATGTTTGGTTCTAATTTTAGTCAAATGGTGGTGTCCATTAGGGGCATTTTGGAACACGCTTCAAGTTCATGTCAGAAACTGTGAAAATGATAGAGCGCTCAAAACGGTTCTAAAGGGGTGGTTGAAAGCAAACTAGTCCTGCAACCGTGCCTGATATAATGCTCTAGGTATATTAAACAATTTTTTCAGTGTTTTTTTATTTGTTATTTTTTAGAGTGTTTGTTCTCTATTGTATTTGTTTTTTATTGTAAAAATGTGTGTTTTTATGGTCATTGTCTGTCTTATGCTGCCGTTTATTGTGTCAGCTGTGCAGTATGTTCTTACCTCTGTCTAATGTTGTCTTTATGTGTTCCTTTTTACTCGCCTTCGAACAATGGATGCAATTTAGCTCTTGTGCTAATTTATGTTCTAGCTATGTTAAAACATTTATTGATTTGCACTGTCCTAAGTTAAATAAACAAATAAACGAAATTAAAATATTGTAGGGATGCAGAATAGACTTGAATCAGAAGACCTGAGTGGTCAGGAATGTTGATACGATGACAGATCTTCAACTTGGGCACTAACCCATTCATTGATTCAGTGACAAGCAGGGGTATTGTGACATCTCTTCTCTGAGCTACAGAGAGCCAGACTTGAACTGGGGTGATGATCTTTTCTGGTTCTTGTGAGGACGCCAGCAGCAGCGTTCTAGATCATCTGCAGCTGTCTGATTGACTATTTAGGTAGACCTGTGAGGACGCTGTTGCAGTAATCAATCCAACTAAAGATAAATGCATGGATGAGTTTTTCAAGATCATGTTGTGATATCAGTCCTTTAATCCTAGAAATGTTCTTCAGGTGATAGAAGGCTGACCTTGTTATTGCCTTTATGTGACCCTGGACTCCATTATTACACTTAGATTATGGGCCTGATCAGTAGGTTCTAGCTGGATTAACTGAAGCTGTGACTAGCTAGACTGTTCCTCTTTAGGTCCAAAAATAATTATAGTTTTGTTTCTATTCACTGGAGAAAGATATGACTCATCCATATATTGATTTGCTAAATACATTTAGGTACAATTGAAAGCCACCTGGTGACAGTGTAATTTAAAGCAGAGTGTTTTTACATAGTTATGGTAACTCATCTTATTGATTCTTATGATCTGGGTTAGTATTATCATTATCATATAGATATGCAATAGGAGGGACCCGAGGATGGAGTCCTGGGGGACCCCACATGTGATTTCTGTCTGTTGACACAAAGAATTTCCTGTTCTCAAGGTAGAGAGACCGACCCAGCTCTACAGTCCTTCCAGTAGTATTTTATGATCAACAGTGTCAAATGCAGCAATGAGGCCCAAAAGTACCACTGTGGTTCTGCCGCAGTCAGTATTTAAGATGATATCATTGAGTATTTCGGCAGGCTCTGTGCTGAGTTAAGGATGGAAAACAGAAAAACAATATATAGAAGTTGTTGGTCATTGCTAGGAAGCTGTTTAACTCTTAAAACATAGCTTTTTCATTAATCTTGCTCAAGCAGTCAACTTGTGACTGGAACCTTGCATTGTATTCGGCTCAGAAACAGAACAAAACTGTATGGGGGAAGAGACGAAGGAAGAAGTTGGGGCTTCATAACAACAAACTTCCTGAAAGTAAAGAGAAAACATCATCAACAATGTATGTAATCATAAACTGGAAACCAGGAACTGAAATTTGAAATTCAATGAACACCTTTTCTCCTTTATGAGGTTTTAAGGGGAAATAATTGTCTTGCAATATTTCTCAAAGAATACATCGGATAATCTTACCAATGAAGCATGCAGAATCCAAATTATTTGACTTCAACAACAGATAGTTTACTTCTGGGATGGAAAGCAAGTTATTTTTGAGAAAAAAACGTCTAGAAAACCCCACAGATATGGGCTTTAATATCAGACTCTGCAATGCATGCAATGCTCCAAATAAAACATGTACTGTTGATTTTTCAAAATTGATGCACTTAATTAAGCCAAAAAGAAAATCAAACAAGGTGAAAACAACCGATTCAAACATTACTGACCCAACAACAGTATTCTGACAAGTTTTGAGAAGTGGATAGATTAGATCAAAGAGGACTGCAATCAGGAATATGAAACTGCAGGTGAATTTAACTGCTAACGAGCTTTGAACAGATCTGAAACAGAGAGCAGATTGTTCAGGTACTGGGAAAAAATGAAATTCATAATTTCCCTTCTAAAAGCATCTTAATACATAAGAATTAATCAAACCACAGACTGTCTGAGCATATGTTAAAAACAAAACAGGGAAAACTTTTATCTGGATGCTTAATTTGATTTGGAAAACAACATTATTGGATGGCAGTGGAGCTTCTCATTCACTTTACCTGAATGTCCTGAATCTGTCTTTGAATAGTTTTTGATGCATTATAAATATTACCAAATATATGTCCAACATCAAGAGGATGAATACACATATGGATAATTAGCTAATATTTATTAGACATTCTGCATCCATACCCTGTGATTTTAATTTCATTCTATCAAGGTGATTTCTGGATGAAGTACTGCTCATTAGAAAAGGCAGAGGCTGTTTGGTCATAGCTGGTTCTCCTCCTGAAGAAGTGAGAAATTTCTTCTCCCTCCCATCGACAGCTGAAAAGTTCTGAAAGTGGTAATAATGTCATTCCCACTTTTATACTGGAGCAGAACTGCACTAGGAGAGCCCAATGAGGACTTCCCAGGAGTTCTGTAGGTTTTGTTTGAGGTATTTTTCAATGCTGTATCCATAACCGACCTGTTTATATGGTTCTTCACCAAATGTTTAGAAGGCAGAAAGCAATCTTTTTGCAATACTTGCTGTTCGACAAGGAAACGTTTAACTGCCAGACGTGGGAAACAAATTCAGGAGCAGTATTTTGTTATAACTACAAAAGATCATGAGATGCAAAACTCCTTATAATGAGACACTACAAATAAACAGTATAAAGGTATTATAACCAGATTTATATCTTGTTAAAACCTAAGTATGTTCTAAAGTAAAACAGCAACACTTCTAGGGATGTTTTAAGGGATTGTTGGAAAAAGCTTGTTTACGCCTTTGTACTGAGCAGTATAATAATAATAATAATAATAATAATAATAATAATAATAATAATAATAATAATAATAATAATAATATGCTGATCCTGAATTTTTCTTTTACCAGCTCTGGCAGTTAAATGCTCCCATAGTTATATTATCCTGTTCTATAAATCAAGTAAAAATATAAAAGCTAATATTCTCTCATCTTTTCTTTTAGTGTATTAGAAATTTGTTTGATCTCTAGGTCCCACAACTCTTCAGTTCCAGTTTTCATTCCAGAAACATAAAAGGAAACTGATAAAAAAGTAACAAAAAATGACCTAATTTATGCTAATGCAAACCATGCACGTAATCAGGTACAAAAAAGTCTTCATTTCTATCAACCGTCACTAGCTTTTTTGGCTATCTAGTCCCTCAGCTGCATCCTATATGCACAAGAGTGTGTTATCGCAGATCATTCCTTCCAGCTTCTACAACTCAATCATTTTTTCAAATGTATTCCTTCCTTACATCTATTTAATGTCATTGTTTACAGGGACGGACTGGGACTAAAAAACGGCCCTGGACTGTGACTAACATCAAACTTTGACTAACTCGACTACAACAATAACGCCTGGCATGAGCGTCACAAGACTTTAACTGTGGCTCATGATATTGTACCATCCAAATTATAGCAATATAACACTGATGTTGACTAGATGTTGTTTTAAAAACATATTTTTCTAGAATAGCTTGAATACTCATAGAAATGGAGGTCTCAACACACTGCAGTGAAATAATTTGAAGTTGAGCTGCAGTGGGTGTCTTTCTCTGCTCTCGGTCTAAGCTCAACCTGCATAAATAAATGATGGCATGGATAAAAAATAAACAGGTTTTATTCCAAGATAGCATGGAATATATTATATAATATGCTGTTATGACAGCATATTTTACACTCTATGCAACCCACGCTATCTTCAAATGAATTTATTGCTTAATAAACTTATTTGTGCAAAAATTAAACTAACTGCAGACATAACAATTCCACACTTACATAAAAATATGCATGTTAGCCTGTTTTATCCCTGCTGTTGGGTGGATCTGTAATACTTATGGCGATGCATTAAAATGCACATGCTGCCATAATCAGGTCAGGTGCAGCTGCAGCCAAATGAGGCATCAGTCCACAAGCTTAGAGAGAAGCAAAGAACAAAACCATATAATTCGTATCAAACTCAGGTATTTATTGAACAATCATGTGCAAAAGAAGAGCAGATAATAAGCTGTTTTATGACCTGTAAACAGAGAATGAAGATGACACGCTATCTGGGACACATTGCAAGTGTGTGAGTGTGTGTACCTGTGTGTACGTGTGTGTGTGTCGGTTTTCCGAGTGCGACGCTGTAACTGGAAGTCACATGACCCTGCAGAGAATCCCCGCTTCCTCCCTCTCTGTCCTTATATGGTTGCATTTCGTCTCACTGATGGTTACGCCCCCTGGAGGATGGGCATCAGTGTGACCCCCCCCCCATCCTGCCAATCTCTGCTCCACAGCATTGTTCCTCTTATCAGCTGAAAAGCGAACAGAGCTTCTTGTTTCGATTATGTGGAAAAGTTCAATTTTAAAAAAGCTATCAGACATTCTTTTGTAGAATCAGAGCAATTAGGAAGCATGAGGCTTAACAGGCCTGTTACAGAAACCTGTTATGATGTTTTTAAAGCTGCAATGGCCTAAACGTGAAGAGACATGAAGTGATAAGTAATTCACACCTTTGACACTGAGGTAAAAACAACAATTCTCAAATTTAAATCCTGAAAAACAAAAAGCAGCATTTTCACTGAATGTAATTAAATGTGTTGGTTGCATCAGGGTCAGCCCTGATCCAGGACTGGAACTTCCCAGATCTGTGTGATAGATGGTGGTTCAGTCATTAAAAAAAACTAGGTTCACTTCATGATCCAACAGCCTGTAAAACTACCTTTAGCAGCAATAGCTCAATAGTTGTCATATGCCTGACTTTTATTAGCCTCTGATGTCACGGTGAAGGAGTTTTAGCCCAGTTTTCAGACTATTTTACATTAGCTTGCATTGTATCTGTTATAAAGAAAACTCCATGATAAACCTAAAGTCTGAAACAAAAGCCTTACACCACTGTGCTTGACTGCTTGGTGCGTGGTGTTTGCACTGAGGGGCTGGGCTTGGTTAGCACCAAATATGTCGGGTCGCATTATGGCCGACCATCTTAGATGCTAATGTATATCTTTCTAAGCCACAGTCACCTCTAGACAAAATGAGCTATACATCATTTAACCGCCGTCTACTGGCTTCTTTCGGTCGTGAGTTCTGTAGAGGTCATGCTAAACATTTTTCTTGTGCATCATTTTAACCGACAAGATAAAAAAAAAATCTGGTAATAGAATGTAGACACTTGTACCAGTCACTTTTTAAAATAAAATTTTCAATATATTTCATTATTTAATTTTAAATAGTATTTAGTTCAAACAAGCTGAACATAGCACTAAATATACAATTGCACCTAAAATACGAATGGTTCACCTGCTGTGGCCTGAACGCACAATTGAGATTTTTGTTATGACGTTTCGGATTTTTGCCTCGGACAGATGACTTCTCATTGGGGTTTAGATGTTGTTCTGAAGGCTGAATCTGCACTCTGCTGCCTAATGCAGACTGAAATTAAGCGTCACCTCAGCCAAAGTTTTGAAATCAGGGAACATTTCTCCGACTGAAGTGATCAGAAGTCAGAAAGACTTTCTGAAACAGCTTTTTGCTGACCTGGAGGCTATCGCTTCAGTGGAAGGAAATCCCGCAGTATGCAGTGTTTCTGCACCTGCGGTTGGCACAGCAACAGCCTCTTAAGTGCTTCCATGACCAGCTGCGTAAGTCACAATCGTGCTAGGTACAGTGTCCAGATCTGAGATGATGCTCAGATCCTCTCAAGGGAATCTTTTTTCCCCAATTCAATTTAATTAAATTCAATTCAGTTTCTCGCTAATTCACAACAGATTTAATCTCAAGGCACTTTACAAGCAAAGTCATTCAGTCAGTAAAAAAAAAAAAATTATTTAAGGAATCCCAGCAGATTGAATTGAGTCATTGACATGAGATTGTGCCCAGATCATGCAGACTCCAACCACAGTAATCCCTCATACTGAGCAAGCATGTAGCGACAGTGGAGAGGAAAGACTCTCCTTTAACAGGAATAAACATCTAGCAGAACCTCACTCAGTGCAAACGGTCATCTGCCACGACCGTCTGGGGGTTTGAGAAGGCAGAGAAGAGACACAAAAAGATGAAAAGGAACAGATGTAAGGGCACTTTATATATTTAACATGGTAAATTGTTGACAGCAGGACATGGAGGACGTTCATCTGAATGGAAGGATGCTACCCAGCAGGGCGTTGTAGCTGATCAGGATAGCAGACCAGGTGGAGCTTCTATAGAGAGAAAAACACTGAGAGAAAACAAGGTTAACAGTCAAAATGACAGCAAAAAAATAATACAACTGGAGAGTAGTAGGAGAGAATAGTAGAAGGGTGAAGAAAAGTTGTCAGTCTGTCCTGCCCCATTCTAAGTTTATAACAGCATAACTATAAAACAGCTCAGCTTATAGCTTGTGTGATTGATTTGGTTACCTGCACTCATGAAGTTGAAAATATCTGCACATTTGCACCAAATTGACAGGGATGTAAATCCTTATCAATAAAAAAATGACATTGGGTGACATTGTCACGCTGGTGCTGCATGGAGGACGAAGGACCCAGGCGCAGAAGCAGAGTTCAGGTGAGGTGATCATTTATTAGTGCAGCAAACATAAGGCAAGACGATACACAAGAAGGTATGACAATGATCCAGCGAGCGCTTCAGTCCTCGCTGGATCTTAAATTGGGGGAGACGAGGAGGAACGGGTGAAGACAATAGGAAGTGAACACAGGTGCAAACAATAGGAGGTGAGGAGGTTCAGACAGGACAACACAGGTGGAGATGAGGAGGGAGTGTAGAATCCTGACAGACATACAGAAAATACTCAGTTAACGTGACCCATGATAGTCTGACATAGCATTGCACACTCTGTCTTCCAATATATTCCACTCCAATAATTTTTCTCAGTTTAGGATGAAGAACTTCAGATAATTTGTGTATTAAGTTGCAATGCATCAGTTAATGTGCCAACTACAGACTGGAACAGAAAATGTCACTTGCTTTTCAGGCAGATCTGTCTGCACCACCTGAGAGACATACGTGGACCATAAAGCAATGGGTTACTCCTCTGCCACCCCTCCAGCCTCCTTAGAGTCAACGTAAATTGATCTACGTCAACTAATGTATCAGAGTAGATAACATTAGATTGTGGTATACTTTACAAAGAGCAGGGGGCTACGTACTGAGCCTGGGGGAACTCCTGTGAACAGTTAACGATGGACGTAGATCGTCTTTCTTCCATGACAAATTAAGACAAGACTGCATCACGATGAAAAGCTTCACAACTTTCCTCCCACTCTGCAGACGCAGAGCTTCAGTCTGCGCTCAGAGACTTTCAGTTCCTGCTGTGGTCGGCGACTCGGCAGGCGAATACAGGGGGTGGGGGTGACGTTTGGGAGGCTGCTCTCTGTGGGCCCAGACGTCAGCGTCTAGGCCCCTTCTTCTGATCCATGTAGAAATCACAGTTAGAAAATCATGTCCCAATGCTTCCTAATGAGTTATTGCTGTAAAAACATTAAAACCCATGAACAGTGTTGGAAATGAGGGATAAAAAAGTAGATCAAGTTCTAAATGTTCATTTGCAGGAATATTCTTTGCAGAATTCTTCAGTCATACCTCATTTCTTTATGCTTTACCACCAAGCACCCAAACTTTCTCTTGTTAGTTTTGAAATATCTTAAGCAACAGCTTGCCAGACTTTTTAGCTACATTTATTTGGACTTTGGTTTTTCTATCCTTTTAAGTCTATTTTTTGTAACTCGCTGTGCAAGCTTTCTGAGTTAATTGTTTCTAAATTGTTAGAAAAAAAACCCCAAAAACTGCATCTACAATGGCGTCCTACATCGGGCAATATTGAGCGAAGGATGTTTATCAGCAGAATACAGAAAAAGGTTTTCTGGAAATATGGTTCATTACTTCATATGCACTTAAGAGGATTTTTAGAAGGGAAATTGTGATTTTCAGTTTTTTCCCCAGTATTTAAAGAGTCCACTCTCCCTTTCAAATTTATTTAAACTAGGGATGTATTGATACTGGTATATTGGCCAATACTGGTAGTGACACCATTAACCGATACTTTTGATGTGGAAACTGCATTTTTTAACAGAAAATGTTTTTTTTTCACTTAAAAAAGAAATCTCATTGGTATACTTTATCAGCAAGTACTCAGATCCAGGTATCGTATCGGTTTGAAAAAAAGTAGTATCGTTGCATCTCATGTTTAAACCCAAAGCAGTGATACATTAGCTTACATTCACCTGCAGTTTCACAATCTGCATGATTCCCTGATATTATGCAGTCCTCGATGATGCAATCTCTGCACTTCTCAAATCTTGTCACATTACCGTTTTTTGATCAGTGATGTTTGAATCTGTTGTTATTTTCATTTTAGCTAAGCTTAGTGCATCTATATTAAAAAAACAGCAGCAATGTTTTCATTTGGAGCATTTTTCGCAGTTCAGTGCAGAATCTGATACTGAAGTGCATATCTGTGAGTTGTTTTAGACATTTTTTTTGCATAAATAACTTTCTTTCGATTTCTGATGTTATCTCCCTGTTGTTGAAATGAAATAATTTGGATCTTGCATGCTTCATTCGTGAGAATATTTATTTTTTGGGGGAGAAATATTGTAACACAGTGATTATTTCCCCTTAAAAGAAAGCAGAAAACTTCAATGTTTTCAATGCAATTTCACATTTCAGATCCTGGTTTCCAGTTTGTGATTACATAGAGCACAGATGACATATTCTCTTTACTTTTAGGAAGTTTGTTTTGATGAAGTCCCAACTCTTCCCCATTTTAGCTTGGTTCTGTTTCTAAGCCGGTTACAATGTGAGGTTACAGCCACAAAACCAGTTACAAAACCACACACTCTGACCTAAGGATAATATAGAGAGACTAATTCATCTAACAGCGGGGACTGAGCTCTGACTCAAACGTTTAAGAGACGTGACTCTAGCAGCACACCAATAACCTGTGCTGGGAGTCAGACTTGCAATGTTAGGACCAAAACTTGGACCAATACATTGTTGGAATTATTGTTGGAATTAGCATGTTGGCTAATGTTAGCTTGTTATATTAAGTCAGATTACCTGATGAATATCAAAACATCCCAAAGACTTTGTGAGAGTACAAATTATATGTTAAATACTTATTCTTTTCAAATTTATTTAGCAAGTTTTATTAGTTTGCACATGCTACTGTGTTAGCTTGGTGATATAGCTTGGGGGAATTAAGCACATTTTTTAGTTAATGTATGGTGGCCATTATTCTAGTCCTGATAATGACTTGATTTGAAGTGGAAGTCTTTTTGTGACTCGGACTCAACTTAGACTCATTCTATGGGACTTGGACTCGAACAGCAAGGTCCTAAGTGTGACAGACGGTGACTTGACTACAGCACTGCCTAACAGTCATGTTTTTGGACTCGGGGGGGGGGCGTAATATCTGGAGAGAATCCATGCATGCAATGGGAGAACATCCAACACCCTGCAGAGATAACTACATGTTGGGATTCAAACCCTGAGCCCTTTTGCTTCAATATTAAAAAACAACATTTGAATGAATAAATAAATTCTCCTGATCTTCAAGGGTTACAGAAAAGACCTTCTGTAAACCATGAGACCTAGTACCAGAAACAAAATCATGAGTTTTGCCTTTTACTGGTTTGCCAAATTGATCATTTATTAGATTTGTTTATGTCAACGTGATGCGACCTACTAGAAATTGAAACAGAAACAGGCATATAATGTGCTTCTTTTAATTGTAAAACATAAACAGAAAATTGCTAACACTTCCTGCACAGGTATTCAGTGTCTCCCAGATGTAGGAACACTTAAAGCATACTTTGCATGAAAGCTGCATTTGTGCATAACTGAATTAAACTTTGCATGATGAGCTTAGTGTAATCTATTCTTCCTACAGACATCCTTTTATGTCTTAAAGCCTTGCTGCTGATCATTCAGGATCCCTCGGTGGTTATGTGACATTTATTGATAGCGTAGCTGATATACACCAATGGTCAGCCTAATCTTTAAACGAGCATTATGTGATTTTCTAAAAACAGAAATGCCAAGAATACGTATCTGCGTGTGAAACCACCTGAACATGTCCCTCCGATGGCATCTCTGCCACTCCTGACTTTTTGTTTGTTCTCAATAACCCAAGCCTTCCGCCTTTTCGTGGAACTCATTCCTTCGTTCGGCTGCAGCCACCGCAACACATTAACCAGCCGGTAACAGACAGACACACACACACGAGCATGAGTAAAGTGCATGTTTCTAAGAGCTGTGTCAGCTGGGAGCTGTTAGTGCAGAGGCCTCGGTTACAGTTTACCTCCACAGATAAGCCGCTCTGCAGAAACACCATTAGGCTGACATGCAGAAACATGATCGTTCCTGCAAGATGTGTTTACCCTGAATAAAGTTTCCTCGTACTGCACATGAGAAAATCAACAGGTCAGTTATTTGACTTAAAAGACTTGATAAGGCGGTTAAGTTTCTGCGAGCAGCACTTTCAGCTCATTTTTGGCCAAATAAGGTTGCAGTCGGCACTAGCAGTATTCAGATTTTATGGCCACATCTACATGTATACAAGAAGGGGGGAGAAATTCTGTGGACTTCTCTGTGTTTTGAGGGATTAATTAATCCTTGCACCAAAGGAAAACATAGCTAGAACATGACTTTTTACATGAAATTTTCTCATGTATTTATAAACAGTAGAATGGATGCTACACCAAACGTTGCCCTTTTTGTTTGAATTCGAGGGTAAAATTTGATACTGCATTTACACACCAGGATGAGCGATCTAATCTCGTTGAAAACGAAGTAGTACATATGCCCGGCCTTTAGAAAGCAGTGTGTCCCGTGTTTGCAGTGTTCTACGGTTTCCCCCTCCTTAATTGCAAAAGGGTTTAAAGGATGGAGGAGTGTGCGTAAATCCAATATGCCGTGAGCAGCTGGCAGTGACGTCACCATTTTCAAAACTTCCCGGCCTTGCGCTTACATGACAACGAATAGCCCAGCGTTGTCAGATTTCTCTGGAAAGGTTCCTTTCTGAAAGGTTGCATTTCCCCCCCTCCATGCCGATACCCGATACTCGTGTAAATGACAGGCTGAATCGCAGATAAAAACCTTCGTTTTGCGAAAAAAGGTTGTGAAAACTTTCCTTTACTTAAAGAACTGGACATGGCAATTCTTCATCAGGACAGACAGAAATCACATGTGGAGTGCCCCAGGGCTCCATCCTGGGGTCCCTCTCATTTAATGTCTACATGCTCCTGCTAACCTTCATGTCAAGGCACTTTACAAGAAAAGTCATAGCAAGTAATAAGAGTAGTTACCATAACTATTAGGGTCGAGCTGAATATTCGGAAAGGCATAATTAACGTCTTTTTTAAGAATATTTCTTCCAAACAAATTCTTTATACAAAATTTGTTTTGGGGAGCAAGAAAAATATTTAATGTGACACCACACAGGACATGAGTCAGTGGAGAGGAAAAATTCACCTGTAGCCCTCATGTTCTTGCACAAGGGTCAAAGCAGACACGCAACTTGTGCACCACCATCTTTATGGTGCGCAGACAAAAACCCCCGACCACTGACAACACTATAACTCAAACGATAACTAAGGAACGTGGCTGAATTTGGAACACAAACTATAATGTACAACGGAGAACCTTTACAATTAACATGAACATATTACCCGTAAGCCCTTGGGACCTTGGGTACTTTGGGACCAACTGTTCTTTTTTGTGGCCATAGTGGCCTTTATTTTGGTCTCGTTTCAATGATCTTCCCGTTATTATTCATTCATGGATTTATGGAAAAAGATCAACCAATATTGCATACCAACGATTATTAAAACGAATAACGTAAATTAGAAGTGTTAAGCGAAATAAATTATTTTTATGCCTATTTTGAATTTTACTTGAATACAAATACTTGCTGCTTTGTACACCCCTAATAACTATGCAGATGATACTCAGCTTTCATTCTGGTTTGTGCCTCACTTTGGCTTCTCTGATCTTATAATACATGGAAAGCATTCAAACTTGCATCAAAAACATCCAAACAGGAACTCTGCTCATAATGTCTCGCAACATGTACAAACACCTTATTGATTGACAAGAAAGAGCATGTTTTTAAGGAGATAATGTTTTTGCCAGAGAGTGTTTGTCTGTTTGTTTTCAACATAACTAAAAAAGATACATTTGATGACATTTTTCAGGAAATGTTTGCAGTGGGACTGGGAACAAGTGATTAGAATTTGGGGGTGATCGGAAAACCGGCATTAGATCAGAAGAGAGCAAACCTCAAACCTTGCAATTTCTGAGTGCCTTTTTAGTTTCTTTTATATTACATGAAAGGGCAGCAGTTGCTGTGTGATGTCTCCTTACATAATAAAAAGCCTCACTTGTCCTCCTATCACACATTTCTACCCACGTGGAGATGCATGCTAGCACCAGCTGCAAGCAGGCTCAGGGTTTCTGCGTGATTGTTGAAGTTAAGACAAGAAAATTATCATTAAAATGATCAAGAGGCTGCATCTGTAGCTGAAACCTGCTGCATGAATCCTGCAACGCCTCCACCTCACCTCCCTCTCCTGCATCATCAACTCCCCACCCGTTCCTCTCTTCCCTTGCTTTGTGTAGGTGAGTGGTTTCTGCCCTCCGTTAAAGCTTCCAGCAGCTTCTCTGCTCTTCATCTCTGATTTTAATTTTGTGTGTGTGTATGTGGCAATCTCCCAGGTGTGTAACCATCCAAATAACCTCCTTTACATTTTCATCTCCACTTCAGACCTCCATTCATCTAATTTTCATAGTTACCTCTACCTTAATGCCACAGTAGTTCTTTAAGGTCATTATAATCCACGTAGAGCTAGGACCGTTAAAAAGCATCCCTTATTTGGTCAAAAAGGAGGCGGAAATACAGGGACAATGTTGGATACCTGGGTTACCATAGCTACCATAGTTTCCCATTCATCAATTATTGTTTTGATGGAAAACGGTAGAGCACCAGCAAACATAGATGTTGCATTATTGTATTTGATCAAATACCAACTTCAATTTATCCTTGTATCAGAATGTCAGTAAACGTTTGCAGAAAAATTTTCAAGAAGCTCAATGCGGAGAGTTCGTGGACTGCTTTGTGGCATGTTCTTGAAACTTTGTCTTACCTTGAATGTGATAAAAACAAAGAAGATAATTGCAGACATCAAGATGAACAGGAACAGGCCTATGGTAAAACACTATTTCCATCATGGGGAGGAAGTGGAGGTGGTTGAGGAACATAAATGCATCCGACTAAGAGAGCTTAAAAAGGCTCAACAACCTGATAAAAAAGGCAGGTCTGTTCTAGAGACGGCTGTTGAACATCTGGAGTCGATGATGATTCAAAGGACTCTTAACAAGATTAAGAAAATTATTAAAAACTGTGAGCATCCTTCACAAAAGATGGGTCTTGTAAATACCTGAGCTGAAGGTGTAGTCCAAAGCTAAATGTTGAGCTAGCCACTTTAGCTTTCTAGCTAAATGTTTAGCTAGCCACTTACGCTTGCTAGCTAAAGCTTTGGCAAGCAACTTAAAGGCAGGGTATACGATTTAATTTAAAAAAAAAAAATTCAAACTGCAAAAAATGCTCTTAATATACCAGTGGCAACCTATAAGTTAGGGGTTCTTCAACTTGACCGAGTAATTTTCATTCTTTCTACAGCGAGAAACCCTGGGAAAACCTCATCCAATCAATTTCCACGGTCCGTCCAAAATAAGAGGCTTGGAAGAAAAGCTTCCGTGTTCCAGCATCATCCCCTCTGCGCGTCCCCTTCATGTGCACGCAACACTCGTTCTAGCCTGTAAACAGGAAGTGAGCTTGCGCTACCTTACCAACAGATAAATTGATTGCGCCAGCTGCAGTAGCCGACGTGTTTGTTTGGTGAAGCATTTAGTTCCAAGTTAGTACAAATTAGCTTCCCAAAATGAATCGAAAACAGAAAGCCTTTGTGGAAATAGAAACGGGAAAGAAGAAAGCCGACGAAGAGCGTGCCAAAAGCCGAATCTGAATTGGAGCTGCTGCATTTACACGGTGGCGTCAACTCAAGGAAGCTAAGGGCTTGCTAGCCGATACGTTGGTTGCTGATTTTCTCCTGGACAGGTAAGACCACGTTATATTTTGTGACTTTGGTTGAAATGGCTTGTGTCCTGAGAGTTGTTGACTGTGGCAGAGACCCAACGAGACCATGCTGGCTGTGCGTGCCTGTGTTATTGAGCCGTGGTTTAGGGGTACTTTTGATGTACTGTTGAGGAGCGCACCAACAATCGTACTACCTGCCTTTAGGCTTGCTAGCAAAATGTTTAGCTAACCATTTTAGCACCGGATTAGCACCTCCAAATTCGAGACTATAGTCTTGAGCCGGAAAAGGGTAGGGTGCCTTCTTCGGGTCGGGGATGGGGTCCTTCCTCAAGTGGAGGAGTTCAGGTATCTGGGGGTCTTGTTCAAGAATGAGGGAAAAATGGAGCGGGAGATCGATAGACGGATTGGTAAGGCGTCTGCAGTTATGCGGGCGCTGTACTGGTCTGTCGTGGTAAAGAGAGAGCTGAGCCAAATTTACTGGTTGATCTACGTTCCTACCCTCATCTATGGTCACGGACTCTGGGTGGTGACCGAACGACCAAGATCACGGATACAGGCGGCTGAAATGAGTTTCCTCCGTAGGGTGGCTGGGCCATCCCTTAGAGATAGGCTGAGGAGCTCGGTCATCCGGAGGGGGCTCAGAGTAGAGCCGCTACTCCTCCACATCGAGAGGAGCCAGTTGAGGTGGCTCGGGCATCTGGTCAGGATGCCTCCTGGACGCCTCCCTGGTGAGGTGTTCTGGGCACGTCCAACAGGGAGGAGGCCTAGAGGAAGACCCAGGACTCGCTGGAGGGACTATGTCTCCAAGCTGGCCTGTGAACGCCTCAGGATTCCTCCTGAGGAGCTGGCCCAAGTGGCTGGGGAGAGGGAAGTCTGGGTCTCTCTGCTTAAGCTACGGCCCCCGCGACCCGACCCCGGATAAGCGGAAGAAGATGGATGGATGGATGGATGGGCCACTTAAGCTTGGTAGCTAAATGTCTGGCTTGCCACTTGATCTGGGTAGCTAAGTGTTTAGCTGGCTACATAAGCTTAATAGCTAATGTTTAGCTAGCCACGTAAGATTGCTAAAATAAATAACTAAATAATAATAAAAATAAATATTATAAATATTATAATATATAATAATAAATATTTAGATTGCCACTAAAGCTTGGAGGCTAAATGTCTACCTTCAAACTGAATATTTAGTTTGTCAAATTTATTGTTGAACAAATAATATGACGGAAATTACTTAAATGTATCCAAATTTGCCTCCTATCTGCACTTGGGTCCTGCTCTTTGTCGTTTGATGATTTGTCTTTCTCAGCTCCATGATGAGCACAATTCTGACCATTATTGTTAATATTTTGCTTTTTTTGACTTAGCCTAAATTCTTATGAAGTAAATAAAGCAATTACATTCCAAACTTTCACTTTTCTTAAGTAGGCTCTGGATTCTTTCACAGCAAACTCCAGTGTTTTAACTGCTAAAGACTTGACTTTTTGGCAAAAATGTAAGTATTGCACTGAAATGTCATTTGTAAAAGGGAATGAAGATTTTTTTGGCAGATAGTTCTACCAACAAATGAGAACAAACTATTTGCTGTTTAAAGACTTGATCACTCAAGCCACTTGCACTTTGTCCGTATCATTCTGTCCAGGTTTAGAAACTTTGGGCAGATTTAGTTGTTTTAGATGATTAATTGTGAGTCATCTTCTCTAACAATCGGAGGGAAAGGAAACCCAAATTATGTTTGCAAAATCTGTGAACTCTGTCATTAACTGGCTAGTTCTCAGTGCTCAGAGTTGGCCGTTTCCTCTCCTGAGCCTCTTGGATTCATGTGAACTTCCCATCCTTCCCACTGCTTCCAGTGTCTGTGCATGTGTATGTTTGGTGGAGTCAAGTTTGAGGTCATACTGTGGTGAACTGGGTAGATGAAAACTCCTCCAGTTCCTTAAAGGAGTCTTTTTTTCCAAGCAGAATACTTCAGATTCCTGTAGTTTTCATTCCAGTAATTCTACTCTCAGATTCAAAGTTCTCAAAATCTTGCTTTTCCCCGACTGGTACAGATTCTCTATCTGAACTGGCTGCAATCCCATTAAAGTTAAGTTATGCAACACACCCCGTAAACCACTGTGGGAAAAGGTTGAAGAAATTAGACAAACCGAGGAGATATCTTCAAATTAGGAGCCCCACCCTTAACGCACAATATGGGTAGCCCGGAGAAACCTTTTCTCAGCAACAAGCTAGAACAGATGCCCTCAGGCTGCCAAACCCTCCAGCACTGTCCTATCATGTTCTACAGCCAGACTTTCAACTGAGAGGAGACATACTTGTTCTTTCTTTCCAACTGGTTTGTCTGGATCCTGGACTCGATTCACAGGTTTCGCGTCCTGGAGTTTCTATCCCAAAGGAAAACCAACACATTCCCAGCAAACACTGATCTCATAAAACACACACACACAAAAGAACTGTTCTTCTATCAGCTTGCAAACACGATGTATCATAACTAAGACTAAAATGAGTTGTGTTATCATCAGTCTTGTAATCTCTGCTGATTACAGTGATTTTATTCCCTTTACCTGCTTAAAGCTTGAAAAGCAGCATTTCAATCCCTCAAAAACACAACAGTTTTGTAGCCAAACTCCACCAAAAAGAACAAAATCCCACAAACAGCCATCAACCTGCTACTTTTGTTCTCTGTGGGAAAAACTGTCATCATAAATTATGTCCACGTTACTTGTTTGCTACTAATAACCTGAGGTAATTAAAACCTAATGCTTTGTTATTCATCAGTTCAAGCCAAAAACGCTCCCATAATTTCATGTTTATTTCAAGTCCTCCATGTTATCTGTATGTACATTTCACATTTAATTTTAGCAGAAAACATGTTGCAACCATAACTTTTAGAGGAGGTTTTACTTGCTCATGTCAGTTTTGGAATCCTGTCTTCGTTGCATTTACAAATTGAGGTACTTAAAAGTTTGTTTCTGCACATCTCTCTAATCGTTCCAACAATTAAATTCAGTCTGAGTGAGCTCTAGACTTCTATGGGGTTCCATTTGTAAAATTTCAAAGTCAAAAATTAACAGTAATTTGGGTTATTTAGCCTGTCATAAGAGGGAAAAAATGGTTTGATCTTTCAAAGTCTTATTTGCATCCATGTTATTTTATTCACTTAAAAATGTCACTAAACATTTAGTTTTACAAATTTAATATTTTGTTCCTAACAAAGTTTTAGTTAACAAGCTAAATATTAAGTTTGAAGCCAAATATTTTTTGCAGATTTGTCAAATCTGTCGAAGGAAAGTGTCCTGTGGCTGCAGAATAAGCTTTTACACCACCAACTGTCCTCCTGAGATGTTTGATCCTATATGCTGCATTTGTTTCTTTCTAAACATGGTGCTGTGTTTCCAGGAGGGTAGAAAAAATATTATGTAGTAGTTTCCCTTTTCTATACCTTTTCTATCCTTGCAGGGTGCCCATCTCGAGAGGTGAGTTACACCATGCACACACTCCTAGTTGGAAATGACCTCCTAACCAAACAGATCTTCCCGGAGAGAACTTCCAACCTTCTTGTTGAATGCAGCAATACAATCCTTAATATATTTTTTACTGAGGTAGAAATAAAAAAAGTAGTCATCTCAATAAAATGACTCAACGAAAAGTAAAAAACGATTTGGTAAAAAAGGGACATAAGTAATGAGCAACTGTGTGTTTTATTATATCTGCTTTAATTTGAGAAAGTGATTAAAATCAGATGAACCAGATAAAGTTGAGAACATTAGAAAATGAGCTATAAAAATTGTGCAAACACGGCCTTTGGTAATTGCTTTTTACCAGGGAAAATTAAAAAATCCAAACCAAATATCTCAAACCCCTGTGTCTGCAGGATTGCTGTGTGATTATCCTGATTTACTGCAGCTACTCGTCTCGCTGCAGCAGAACTACAAATAATCCTCCGTCACGTCGAGCTGCTGCCACTTTCCCAGCAGTAAAGTGTCGCTGTGATCTTCACACAACAAACACTCAACTGCTGCAGAAACCCAGCACAGCTGTATATGTGTGTGCACGTTTATGCATGAGAGCCGGACGGGTATCACATGACCGGACCGAGAGGAGGAAGAGGGGAAGAGTGTGAGAAAGAAGCGAGAGACGAAGAGGGAGACAGTGGGAAAGACTGGAGAGAGAGAGAGAGAGAGAGAGAGAGAGAGAGAGAGAGGTGGGCCTGGGAACAGATTGCGGGAGTGTCCCCACAGTCAACTGCATTCAGACTAATTTGTGAACATAAGACGCAGTAAGGAGGATTAACAGCTTTTACCTCACAGATGACAGAAAACGTCACACAAGCAGGTACAAAAATGCTCACTTTACAGTACAATATCTTGTGGTGATCGATTTGGCAGAATTCTAGAGATGGAGATAAGGATAAGGATGATTCAGTCTCCATTGGTTTTTTAACATATTTTATTACAATGGTACAGGAAGCCCTGTTGGGCCAACGCTCTCTCTCCCTCTAACATTGTGTGTCTTTGCCTGCCTGTGTGAGGGTTCAGTTTATATCACTCTAAGCTACTATAGTCATAACAAGGACAGAGGGGTCCTTCATGGACATTAGGAAAGGAGAAACGTCCATAAATCTTAACTGAGTCCCCAGCATTATGCCATATTCCCTGGCTGCCTTTACTATTAATTATTAATCACTAAATAGAACTAATCTTGAAATAATTTTCACACTACATGATGCATTATTCTTTATTTCAGCCAAGAGCTATCGTTATTTGCAATTAATTTCCACAGAGAATATATAAAATATTCATCCATTATCTTTACCGTCTATCTTCTGCAGGATTGGGGGAGGGGCCCATGCAAGCACACACTTAGGGCGCTTTCACATGGTACGGGAGTCCGTACTCGGGTACGGTATTTGGTCAAAATCCACTTATTTCGTACCATATGAACACAGACTGTACCGTGCCAGAATACGGCCAGAGAGACCTGCCTTGGAGGTAGTATCCGAGTCCAGGTACGAGCGGCCAAGTATCATGTGAACACAACCCGTACTCTGGCCGTACTCAAGACAATAGACGCGCTCCATGCGGAAATGACGACACCGCTGGCCGAAATTACAGAATCACCTCGCGACCATACAAATACCAAAACAACGCGATTCAAGCATCCCACAGCAACACAGCATGTTACAAAACGGCGGGTTTACTACAACACTCACCCTGTAGATGGCTTCAGGTAGCAGCTGACCAGTAGACCAGTTTGTTTACATTATAGGCTGTCGCTCGTTTTATGACGTCGGTACTTCTCACTCCCTTGTTGGTTGGAGAACTAAGACTTATTTGTATACCGCCACCTGCTGTTTATTTGTAGTAAAAGACTGAATCCCAATACGGGCAGAGATCCGTGCCATGTGAACAGAAAAATTAGCATTTTCTCTGGCCGTTTTCTGGTACGGCCACACATGTGAAAACGGCCTTAGACCTGAGGGCAGTTTAAACAGACCAATTAACTAGGGTTGCAACAATACTACTTTTATTCAAACCGATACCATACTGATACTTGGATTTGAGTACTTACCATACAGAGTACCAACACAGATACTTCTACCACACACACAAAAAAGTCCATTGAATTGGAAGCCAGGTGTTACTTTCTTCTCTGCTTGTTACAGCAAGTTAGGGGTGGAGCCGAATCCGAATCCGATATTTTTTAGTATTCAGGAGCAAGAAAAAACGTATGTTAAAAAGCTGTGTTTCCTCATGGGACCCCAGTGCATGGCCCCCGGATGAGTGAGTGTGAGAGAGAGTGGTATTCAGGTGTCTGGGATGAGAGGGTAGGTGACTGACACAGGTGCTCTACACAGCAATAGAGAAAGAATGAAGAAGCGACAAAATGTAACTAGATTACTATTTTTGTTTAGATTCTTGTAACTTAACTGGGTTCTGTGGGCAGTTTATCCCGAGGAGTAGGACTGGGCGATATTGGCTAAAATTAATATCACGGTATATTGAGCATTTCACCTAAGTGAACGATGAGGACCACATGTCACTTTATTTGTCGCTAGTTGCATTTTTCTGAAAAACAGTTGGTAGACAAGTCTTAACTCTTGCTAAATATAGCTACGCAGTAGCTGCGTTAGCAGCACTTTCCTCTCAGTTGGGTATTATTGCCTCTGTGTGTTACATGACTGTAACACACAGTCACGTGACTCAAGGTAACGCTGATTTTTTAAAGGGGCAGGAACACCGCTAAACTAAAACATCTTTTCTTTTTCTTTTTTACATACCGAATTTACCGGCACCGGCAAAATGACATCGGTTATCCATTGACGAAAGGTCTCTCTGTAAACTATGCCAGGAGCCCCATTTTCTAACTAATGTCTCTGCCAACATAGAGCATATGCCTGTGATTGGTCAGCTCACCAATAGCCAGAGATTGTTTCACCAGAACGGTGCTCAATAGTCGCTGTAATCAGTAGTCAGTGCAGCGTTTGGTCACTGCATGCTTTACATTGAAAGGATAATTGTTCTAATATGGTCTTTTGGTGATTTTGAGCACAAGGAAGTGTAGAGAAACAATAAAACAGACTGCTGTGTTTGTTTACATGCGTTCTTAGAGTATTCTATGAGCTGCACTTCTAGTAAAAATCTTTACAGCTTAATCAAAACTTACTTTCTGTTGTCCATTGCTCCTTGAAGGGGGGAATGCGTTCACAAGCTGAAGAGAAAAACTCAAATTAACCTTAAACGATTCTACAAAGGTAGGCAGGCCCGCCATGAAAAGTTAGCACCCCCTGCTGTCCTGGACGGTAAATGCTTCGCAATACAGAAAAATCAATAGATAATGGAGAGACAGAAACAGTACTATAAACAAAAAATATCTCTGTCAATATGTCTGCGTCTGGGTGCAAAGTTGCTGTTTGAGAGGTATAAACTACTGTTTAAAGTCTGTAGACGGGTGGTCTCATGTTCGGTCTGTTATGCAGCTCTGTTGCATGATCGGTTATTAAGACAATATGCTGTTGACAGAGTAATGTTAATGTTCGATTAAAAAGGTTAAAACAAGGTTAAAACATTATTAAATAAGCATAAACTCTGCACATGGATTTAGGGAACCAAATAGAAAATAGTGTGTCTGCTGGTGAGTCATCTCTTGGTCATCCACCCTGCCATAAAAACTTGATCAAGTTCTGTGTGGAGCACAGTTTACAGTCAGTGCTGCAGATAAAACCTAAGTGATATGTATGTGCAAAAGTCAAATCAGCAGAGGTAGAGGTATCAAACTTCTCTCAACATGTATGCATTATCACATGGACTTAAACCTTAAACCTCTCCTTGTACCCTCTTAAAGCACCAAATCACCATCACACCCATGGTCTGCCCCGTTGGTCTCTAATCAAAGACTTTTCATTCTTTTGTTTTTTCAAAAGACTTAGCTGCATCACTATTTTTGTTGAAAATGTTTTCGTACCTTGACTGGGTTCCAGAGGGAGTTTATAACTTTCAGAAATATGAGTTTGATCAGGAGATTATTTCATTGCGCTGCATCAGTTTTAACGTCTGCATTGGGGTGGTCACCAGTGTTGTGCTAGTTACTGAAAAAAAGTAACTAGTTACAGTTACTAGTTACTTCCTTCAGTTTACAGCAGAGCAAACATGTGACCACTGGTCACATGTTTGCTCTGCTCATATTGCTCATATTGCCTGGCTCTGTAAAGGCAGAGATATCAAACATCTGCCAACATTTTCAATGCATAATCAAAGGCACTTAAAGCATTCTCTCCTGGTCTGTCAACCCACCAACAGGCACCAATCCCCCCAACAGCACCAATTAATCCTCAGACCCATGTTCTGCCCCTGTTGGTTTAATCGTGAATGAAGTAACCGCTGTTATGTGAATATTTCTTGACGTTTCTGGTTACCTGTTCATTGCTGGATTTATGGAAAAACATCAACTGATATTGCCTATCCATAATTATTATAATGGATAATTAAATATAGCATAAATTAGACGTGTAATGCAAAGAAAAAATGTTACGCCTATTTTGAATTTTACTTCAATACAAATATAAATGCTTTTCCTCCCTCAACAATTACAAATACAGATACAAACATCAGCTGCATTGCACACCCCTACTAGCTAGCTAAACATTTAGTTTGGAGCTAAATATTTAATTTGTAATATAAATTTTCATGTTAAACTGACATTTATAAATGTTATATGTGTTATACATTTTTCAAAATCGGGTTAACATCCATGTAAACTTGATTTTGAAAAATTGAAATTTTTTTCTTTTATGACAGCCCTAGTAACCTAAATTATTGCTGTTAAATTTTGACTGTGTGACTTTACAAACGGCACCCTATGCATAGTGACATCAATCTTTTATAATGAACTGAAATAAAGAGAAAATGTGAAGCTTTCCATGAGTTGGTCAGATTGTTTTCCCAACATTACATATTTCAACCTATCAGCAGTTTACAGTAAAGCAGCCTTTTTAAAGCAGCTTATCTCATTCTGGCCACAGGGGGCAGACCTTCTGCTACCCCTGCAGGGCACAGAAATCGCTCAGAAACTTGACCGTATTGTTTTCTCACACATAGCCAGCTGACAGTGACGTCATGTGAGCTCTCTCCCTCTCCTCCGCTCTGTGCAGCGTTCGCCCCTACCCTCTCACTCCACCTGCAGTGATTGGCTGGCCGAGCCCGGCTCAGTTTGACTCATCCAATCTCTGCGGCGGTGTTAAGGATGAGGATGATGTCACCCCTCCAGCTGCTTACTCACTGATCACATGAGATCAGAGGCCTGGACCCCCCTCCCATCCTAGCTCTCCTCCTTCTGCATTTCAATCAGACCCATGATCTCTTCCCGTAAACACAACATCTGACCCAAGCTTTGTGTCTGTGTGTGTTGTTGCACGCATCTCAGCTGATGTCAGACTATATTTTAAAATGTGACCTCATCCTGCAAAAACCCAAGGGAAAAAAAGAAAGTGAAAACCCCTGCATCATGCAGGTATTTGTTTATGAATCTGTGTGTCGCATGGTAGCTTTTATCCAGAAATCACAAGGGCAGATTTTGTAAGATATAACCTGAGTTTTAAACTACATCGATTTATTATAATAATATTTTAGGAAGTAAGACTTTTAAAAGTTCTTTTAAAATGGTCTCCATATGTAGATAAACCCTCAAATTATTTACTTTTCTTATCACAACAGCATATTTTACAGATTATCATGAAACATTAGCAATTTTTCAGCTAGATTTTATGGGGTGCCATTTGTAAAGATACACATTCAGATATTAACATCAGCAGTTTAAGTTATTTAGCCTGTCATGAGAAAAAGAAAAGGGGGGTTAATTTTCTAAAGTTATCCTTTCACCATGTCATTATTAATTTATAAATGTCACAGTGGCAGGCTAAATATTTAGCTGACGAGCTTTATGTTGGAAGAAATGTTGTGTTTTACCAATCATGAGCTACTTTCTAACCACCTTGGGACTGTTTCATGCCAACTTTGAGAACAAATGATCGGCTTTCATTAATGTTCCTGCTATTTTTGCCCAAACCAATTTAAAAACACATGCCCCAATTCAAATAAAACTGTTCATGAATGAATTGGAGTAGAGGCATGGTTGGGGGCTCTTTGGAAAGACAGCAAACTGAGGTTTCCCTAACAAGAGTCAATATATTTCAAAGTCCTAGTGTTACCATGTCATGTTATATTTAATACACTATTCAAACACCAACTTTGACAGCAATTAATCGTACATGTGAGATTAAGGAAGGTACTTTTCACCCATATTTGCCACCCCAGAGGGGGTGACCTGTCAAATATCTGATCAAGTAAGATTTCCATCAAAAGCTAACACTTCCTGTCATGTGCTCTGAAATTTGTGAATTATGCCATTAAAAAAATGTCATTGGTGAATTTGGATATGGAATATGTCAGAATTCTTTGCTACTTTGGGACAATATCAGGCGAAGATTGCATCAAAGCTCAATTTAGAAAGAGGGCCCATTCCAACAATCGGAGACTTGCATAGAATTCAATGGGTAAGGCTGCAAACGTATTACTCTACTGTTTATAACAGAACAGCAGCTAACTGCTAATTGGGCTATAGGAAAGGGAGCTACTAAGCATACTGGGAATAATATATATATTGCATGTAATCTTGTGAGACACTTTTACGTTTAGAAAGACTATAATATGGGTAGTAATAGTAATAGTTTATTCCTCAAACATCTCTGTTAAGATCTGTAGCTGTATCAGTGGTCGGTTACAATCTTTAGTTGTAGATCATTTTGATTGTTTGAAAAAAAAATCTGGTCATAATCAACTTTTTAAATGATAACGTTCAGTTGTTAATTTAAAGGCATTTTAGTTTATATTAATATCAGTGTATATTAATACAACATTCATATTAATCCAAATCATGCCATCATAAGATGCATGTATAAAAATGTCACCATGCTGAATGGCACCAATTCCACCATAGTTTAGAAATCAGTAAAAAATTTAACCAACTGAAGTGATCAGAATACATCAAAACTCTCTGAAAACGGGATTTTTTTGGTTTGATTCAGTGGTAGGAAATGTTTCTGGATGCGCTTTTTTTGCATCAGTAAACTGCAGCGATCCGTCGTCCCCAGTCTGCGTTGTGCCACACCGGTGAAGCGTCAGATGCAACCCAAACATGCTGTCACCTTCCGATTTTTCCGTCACCATTTTAAAACCAGACAAATACTGAAAATGTGTTGAGCTATTCATACATGGCTTCCTGGTTCTACCCCGCTAACACGCTTAAAGGTTGGATGTGGAAAATCAACATCATAGGTTGTAGTTGAAACCATAGAAACGTCATTGCATCTGTCGAGTTGCCTGGTTTGCTGCCGATACCCTGTGACAAATCTGAACTGTTTAACTTACAGCTAATATATGCCAAGTTAGCAATGAGCTAACCGATCCAGAAGGAAAGTCGCCGTTTCCACGTGTGTTTGATGACGTAGAAAGGTTTTATGTGGGTCCATCTAGTGCAGGCTTCACTTAAAACTATTCTAGTTTCTGTTCTTCTGCGGTCACTCCTTTCCTGAGACGGATAACAGTATCTCCGGGGCTCTGAAGCAGCTGCTTGACTTGCTGACTCCACCTTTTTTCCAGTACCAGCCGAGCTGTGCCGACCGTTTTGTTGGATCATAGAGACCGTATCTGTCAACCCACAACCTGCGGCCGCTACTGGCTGGTAGATGTCAACATAACGTCATTGTGGTGCTAAATTTAAATGTACATTTTAATTTTTAATTCATATTTAAATTCAAATATAAATTCTTAAAGAATTGTCATAATTTCATTCTGTACCCCTCTGAAAGAACTGTGGATGTATGTTTTTTCCAGTGTAGCTTTTTATGAAAACTTTTCATATACAACCTTTAACTGTCCAATGGCTGAAAGACCTTAGAACAGATGTGTTTTTGTCGAGAAACTCTGATCCTGCCGCATTGGTGAAAAGGGATCGAAGCAAAGAAAAAAAGAAAAAGAAAATTTGGGCTGGACCAAAGCAAGTGAACTAAAGGACCTTCCTGGTGTAAATAACATAAAGACATTCGATTACCCATCTGGTTGTCCAGATTAGCTGTTAGGAGTCAAGACATGTTATGTTCTTGAGGTTGGTGGCTTGAAAATGGATATTCAGTTTGAATGGCCAGATACACCCTAGTACTGGGCTCTTCTTCAACATCATAAACCCCATTAGGGTGCCCTTGACCCTCGAAAGAAATACCTACAACTTAATAGAAAGACTGAGTGGTTCAGACATGATTCCACAGGTCAGGACTGCAGAGAAGTGATTAGGGAGTGCTGGATGTGATAAGGCAGAAAAGGACAATAAAATATCCCTGTGACTGACTGTTTAATTATGGGTTTTATGAGCCATGTCTCATATGGAGGAACTGGTGCTAAAAGGGACAGATTAGCTGGACAACACAGGCAGCAGTTACAATGCTGACATGTGTTTGTGTTTAACGGGCTGGCATGGGCGGAGTGGGGGATTCCATGGAAAACAATAGCAGCTAAAGTCATTCGATTTGACCAGTAAAGTCAGCGTTGAGTCAGAGAGCAGACTGGCGATGGAAAACAAGTCCTCCCTGACCGGGTGGAAGAGGGGGTGTAACCGTTAACCGGGGGGTCAGAGGATGACGGCGGTGCGGGATGACCCACAGATTGACCTCAGCGGAGTGCGACTCTGCGTCATCAGCCTGGAAATAGTGGGAGGACAACTCAGACAATGAGCAGTTTACCCGTGATGTAGTGAGGGTGTGGTGACAGATTACACTTGGTTCAAAATACAGGAAAATCCAATAGATTAGCTTTCATAGGTGTTTATACACTCCCTCTTTATCGGGGAAATTTGCCAATTAAGTTTCAGTCAATCATTTAATTTATGCATCTCCATGTGGAGAAAATGACTTTCTGAAGCTTAAAGCAGAGCGTAGAGTCACAATTAAGTGCAATAAACATCCATTTGCACCCTTCTGGCTGATACCAACCAACAAGGCATTGTTTTGATGCCACCGCCTACATGACAGTGTTGCAGTCGAGTCACCATCTCTCTAGTCCAAGAGTCACAGTTGAGTCCTTACCGTCCAAGTCCAAATAAAGTCGCTGGTCCTACAGACAAAGACCGAGTCGAAGTCCCACAAAGAATGTTCCAGTCCGAGTGTAGTCAGACGGAGCAAGTCACAAATAAGAGAGCAGGTATTTTAGGACTAGAATAATGGCTGCTTTGGTTTGCTTTAAAAAAAAAAAAAGTATGCTACTCGTTGCTAAATCATCGGCCTTTATCATATGATGTATCGGTTGCTTTAGGCGCGTCGCATGATGGGATTTTATTTTGGGTTTGTTAAGAAGGAAGCTCCGCTCACTTTTAGTGTCAAGGGTCTAAACTTTGAAAAGAAAAATGGTACATTCATGTTGTGTGAAGGGTTGTGTGACGATGAAAATGACTCCACTGTTCCCAGATCTCAGCTCATTAGGGACGTGGTGGAACGAGAGATTCACTTCAGCCGCAACCACATGATACTATCATACCAATATGAACCAAAACCTGACTTTCTTGGTTTGTGCTGAGATGTTAGACCAGTGCGTTTGCGTGTAGATATGGTTGCTATGTTTTGAGTTGATCAATCAGCTAGGTGCAGTGGTACAGATGACTGAGGATGGCCTAAAATCTACATATTACAGAGCAAAGTGAAACAAAAGAAAAATTGAGAACTCACCTCTATGTGGTTGTGCAGTAAGCAGAGCCCCTTAAAAACGTTTTTTTTTGTCGTTGTCCTACGTCGAAACTAATCCGCAAACTAGTACCAAAACCTCCTCCTTGGTTGCCGCGTTTATTTACTTCAAAGTCATGTTTCATTTCGTGTGGTTTTGCGAGATTTCCCATGTGAGTTGAGAGAGTTTGTTGGTAAAAATCTTTTTTTGTGTGTGGTGTCCTTTCACTGCTGCGCGGCCGTACAACAAACTTTGTAGGACAAAAACTGTTTTGTTCACACATTTTTTATTCCCATGAGTCTGAGCTCTTAAGTGTTGGAAATTGTACGACCATGTAAAGTCATGCTATGTAAACCAGGCCACGGTAAAGGCAGTAGTAGCTCCTACACTGCCTTCATCTAGTGGAGAAACAGCCAAACAGATCAGTTCTGAGTGGGGTTTTAACAGCTGTAAGATGAAAGAGAATAAATAGTTGCTTTATTTCTCATTTTGTTTACGGGTTCGTAAAGGTATCCCAAAATATTCTCCTCCTGCAGGTTCTGGTTTTACCCCTTTGCACTCTTTCAAGTTCATCGTTCCCAAAAAACCTTCAAAGTGAAGGATTGCTGATGGTATCCTGTGGAAATGCCTGAACCTGAAGGGTCTGAGCTCCCTCTGACTGATGGGATGGTTTAATCGACCTCCAGGACGCAGCATGGACACCACTAGGAAGCTTTAGTCTAAGATCTTGTTCTACGTCATTTTTCTAATACCTACAGGTCTGGGTGGGACATACATGGAGCACTAAATCCACAGTTCTAGATTTTGCACTGAGTTACATCTTCAGTACTCCAGATGAGGTCCTGATACACATGCCTGATTATTGTTTAACTTTTTATATTAACCACAAACTGATCAGTCCCTATTCCTGTATATTAAAGACATCTTTATTTTCTTAAGGCATGCGGGTTTCGCCGATACCAGAACTATTGTGTTTTATCTCAGGACTGGGAGGCTGAATATTAGTGCTGTTATTGCTAATTATTGTAAATTCCTGAAATACTTAAAAATCTAAATGTCTGCAGCCCTGTGAAAGTAGATCTTCTTCCCAAACTTAACAATAATCATGTGTTTCCTGTTTCTGCTGCAGCCAGACAGTCGTTAGACATTCCCACCGGGTCAGCTGACTCTGCAGTGTTTAAATGTTTCACATACATCATCTCTTCACTTTCGCTCTGTGTTCGTGTGATTTCCTCCTCAACATCCCATGGCCCTTTAGCTTAGGATTCACCGCAACATTTCTTCACACAACAGACATATAAATTAACATGAACATATGTTCATGTTAATTCATATCTATCAGCCCATCAGCATGGCTTTTTCCTCAATTATTGCTTTAGAATGATATTTATATGACTTTCATATCATTTATGAATATGAGAAACTGAACTTTTTCAACACTGCTTATTCATTTATAGCAGGGGTGCCCAAAGCTTTTCCATTAGAGGGCCAAAATTAAACTCTATCAGAGGGCCGAGGGCCAAATGTTATATTTTAGTCGAAACACAAATACCAATAGTGAAGAACAGTAAAATACTCTTTATTTCAAGATTCCTTTCTGTGCAAATAACAACAAAATGACAAATAAGTCACATTTATCCATTTAAAACATACCGAAACTTCCTTATTGGATTGATTTAGCGTATTATTTATTCCTTGTCTTTTGTCTGTGCACCACTGACGATGATGCTCCATGTTGATAATACCTGATAACAGGTAACCTGCAAACTATGGAAGTAGTCCGGTGCGGCAGAAAAGGCTCGAGATATTTTGTAAACTAATCAAATATAACTATAATAAAGTGAGCAATGTGGACTTTTATGTTATACCCAGGGAAACCATCAGGTGGAGTTTATAAAGAGTTATGCAGGACCCAGCTTTTATTTTGATAGTCCAATTCTACTTCTCTGCAATCAAATGTACATATTGGCTAAATATTTAGATCTGAGTCTGTTAAATTGCTTTGCACCGTTTATCTGCTTATATTTTATCAGTGTTTTACTTTCGTACAGTGATCTTAGTCCTACTATAGATATTGTGATAGATCAAGCAAAATAACACATGGCTACTCTCTTATTGCCTGCAGGCTTAGAAATCGTCCCGGTTTAATAATAAAACTCTACGATGTAGGAAGCAGGAAATGGAGGTGTGTGTTTCCTCCACTGATGGTTGCGTCATTCTTGCTGGAAGAGGGTCAGAAGGAGGCCTCCTACCTGGAAGTCTTCAGGCGGGGTCAGCGTCTGCTGCTCTGTTTCTGGATGCAGACAGGCGACACTGTCCAGTCGTTGTCCAGTTTAGGTAAAGTGAAGAGGAAGGATCTGCTGATCCTTTGTCACCTTCCCGCACCCAGACACACACAATACACAATGCCCCATGTGGGTGCGTGTCCTCACTTATCAGCTCTGATATTTAATCGTCCCTGGTTATGTAACAACAAGCTAACCGGAGAGTTTACAGGAACAAAGCTTCAGGTTATTGTGCTGCAACGTTTATTTAAAGGCAGGTTTCCAGCTTCCTGGAGTCTTTAAAGGTATTCGAGGACCGTCCAGAGTAGTAAAACTGTGGAAAATAAAAGACATCAATCTGTAGCTGTCTGAATAGCTGTCTCATACTTCTTTTTTACTCATAAGGCTCATTTATAACTGCAACATTCTAATAAACAAACGTCTGTCTTCTGCTGTCTAAATTTACTCACAAAATCTTCCTTATATGGGCACTTCCTGTCTGTGGGATGACTAATGCTGGAGAAAGCTCTCAGACGATGACACGTCTCTTACACCTGGATCTTTGAGTGAAAGTGTATATATATATATATATATATATATATATATATATATATATATTAGACATGAATTATCATTTTCACATTTTATCAAACTTCAAACCTTTGTAGATTTTCAAACATAAAGGTATTAGAGCCCATGTCACTCCTGTGTTAACATCTCTTCACTGGCTCCTGATACAATTTCGTGTCCAATTTAAAATCCTGAATGTAACATTTCAGGGAAATCTGGGACCGAGGTCCCTTCTACATTGGCAATCTCCAAAAACTGTATAGCCCGGCTCAGAGCTGAGATCATCATGACTTAACCTACTGATGGTTCCACGTACCTGGTTTAAACCATGGGGAGCCCAATCTTTTAAAGCTGTCACAACCCGTCTTGTGCCTTGAGATGACATCTATGGGGAGCCTAAGTCACGCCCTTCTACTTCCGGTCCATGGGTCCCCTACTGCCCAAAAAAAAAAGAATGAGGATCCATGGAGCGATAAAAGTTATTTTCTGATCCAGTTTGAAATGCGCCGTGAATCGAACATATGATGTCGGTGAATTTTAACTACTAATTTTGATGCATAGAAAATTCCGATTTTCGACCCGAGGTAAAAGTTACTTTAGGTTTTGTGTGAAAACGTTTAGCGGACTACAACTGCAGAAAAAGAAGGAGAGCAAGGGTCTTAACCTCCAGGATGAATAAAGGAGCATTAAACACGGAGAAAACCTCTATAAATCTGACCACGTGGAAAATAGCAGCTATGTCGGGGATAAAGCAGTTGGTGGAGTGAGAGCCAGCATGGAGGAGAAGCTCTACAAGCTCTAGGTGAGTGTTTTACGTGCTATAGCTAGTGCTGGCTCCCGTTAGCAAAATTACGTCATATATGCGACTTCTGATTTGTAGGCATTTTAAATGCGAATTTTTACAATCAAATAAATCCCAAATCCCCGGACAAACACAGTCGAAGCGTACATCGTTAGTTATCATTCAAATCTAATTACAACATATGTGTGATTCAGGACGTCAGACAAAGCGGACCAGAAAAGAACTTTTATCGCTTCATTGACTTCCACTTATTATTTTTTTCGGTTTGGGGACCCACAGTCCGACCGGAAGGCTCCCCGTTGTGAATGGTGCTATATAAATAAACTGAATCGAATTGAAAATGTTCCAAATACACACAGGAAATTTGTGCAAAACACGAGTCGTCTCATGTTTTCACTTCTTGTGTTTTTTAGAGATGTAGATGAGGATAAGGATGATTCAGTCTCCGTTGGAGTTTAAACATATTTATTTCAACGGTCCCAATCTAACATAGTGTATCTGCCTGTCTGCTACCTGTGTTAGCAGGGGTGCCGATTTACATGCACTCCAGTGGGTGCTCATCCACTCCCCCACCCCTGTAGCGGGCTTTCCATCACACTCCTAGTCCTTATATCCTCACTGGTCCTATGAATAAAGTGATTGTTAACTATAAAAAGCTTTAACTTTGCAGTCTCGCTGTTTCACCGATATTTGGATATAATTTTACATGCTTTCTGTACAGTGTACCAACACGCATTGTATTCTGCATCCTGATTGAAGGGAGGCATTGTCAATCTCCTCCGTGTCTTGTCTCCTGCGCTTGCCAAATTGATCCTGCCTTATTAAAAGAATCTTTTCGTCCAGAAGACAAAACAGCACAAACCACTACCCATACCCATGTTCCTCACTTGGAAACAGCACCTGCTCCGAGAACTACAGTGGAAAAAGACGCACGGCACACGGGCATAGAGACACATCATCATATTAATAGTTTTATGTTTTAAAAAAAACACAAAGGTTTGAACTTTGAGAGTATTTAAACTAGCGAGAACTGGGAGTAAATCTGAATGTATGTCTAAGAAAAGTGTTTAATGTGTGTGATGAGGAGTTTTACAGCCGTAAAGCATATAGAATAATTGTAAAAAAAGAAAAGAAAAGCAGATTTTGCCTGTTGCGGGTTATTTATAGTATCCCTGCAATAAACCAGGGGCCACTTTGCAACACATAATACCATAAAAACGAAACCATGGCTTGAGCTTACACATTAAATCACTGTTATTATAGGCTGGTCAAGCGACAATTAATTTCTGTGGAGCATCAATAAGCTCACATTCACAAGGACAGCGTCAAATAAAAAATAAATAAAAAAAGACTTTAAGAGATTAGTCGACAAAGCTTTAAAAAGATCACTTTTATGTTATCTGAGCCTACACAAGTTTGTCCAATAAAATGTGCTTTGTCGCCATTTCACATAAGGCACCAACGAGGTGATAAAAAAACCAACCATTCAATGAAAATAAAGTAAAAGACGCAGAGTTTCCAGTCCTTAAAATGCAACAGCTAAACAATAGAACATGCTGCCACAGCTGCGCTCCATGATGGTGTGTTAAACTATTGAGAGTGAGGAGTCACGTGCCTATTTGGGCGGGGTCTGAGTTGATCGGCCATGATGGTTGGAGACCATATCGGTTGCCAGGGGCAACGCCTTCAGAACTTACCAGTATGGACGCCAGCTCTTTAATTTTTGGGCGTTTATTATTTCGGCGGGACAGATCTGCTATTAGACGGGTAACGTCCACCAACTGCATCAGTGTAGGTGAAATGTCCATGACTCTCCTGCATTCTGGAATATTCCCCTGCAGCTTTTACTAATAATTAATAATCACTAAAAGAAACTAATCTTTAAATAATTCCTCCGCTACAGTTCAAAAGGGGTTTTCCATTCACATCTGAATCAAATGGCTGACTTCACTCATCCCTCAGTTCTGCAGAGGCCTGATAACGAGTCATTCGTTTGATTCAGATGTGAGAATATATCAATGTAACAACGCTCGAGGACTGGAGTGTGGTGCTTACAACTGATTGCTCTGACAGACGTCTACTGCAGGTAAGATACTGACTTAGCAGAAGTACCACAGACTGTCCCAGTTCATAAAGAACAAGCCGTCCATTTAAGAACAAAACAAACCAGCTTTGTGGTATTCTGAGGCCAAAGCAAGGAGCCTTATCTGCATTTGAGCAATGAAGATGAACCTCTCAGCTTTGATCTGAAGGCCCCAGAAGAAAAGTGGGGTTTCAGTAGCTTCCCTCCCGTTACATGACCTCAACCCTGTTGAACATTTTACAACACGCACATGATAAAAGCTTGTTTTTCTCCATTATCTTGGAATACCTTGAAAAGTGTATTTGCACATCCCAGGTTGTTACGGCCAAATATGCAAGTTGAAGCGGCATTAGACCATGTGAAGAGTGACATATAAGCTGTGGAGGAGGGAAAATTCTGAACCCTCACCCATCTGGGTTTCCTAGAAATCCCTCAGCTGAGCCCCAAGGTACAAACCAGATTACACATAAACACACTCACTCAGTGCCCTCTTCCAGCCTCACTGCAAGTTGAAAGCACAGGATTTATTCCAAACAGAAAAACCTCACTCCGTGTGCACACTTCTAGGAACCAAATTTGAGGCTTTTGAATCTGTAGTTTTAGGGGAGGAGCAGGAGCCCTCCAGAGCTACAGCAGCCTCCTTATGTGTCCAAATACAGAAAAAGCCCCAAATATCAGAGAGATGGACATAAAACACTTTTACATTTGTTCTGCAGGGCTTGTTTGTCAAGCGCATTCCACAGATGCTCGATCAGAGCAAGATAGGATAATTTTAGAGTCCATTTCAACTTTAAACCTTATACTCCATTAATGCACAACAGTGCACTACATACTGCCTAAACAGGGTCCTCTTTAATACTTAGCCTGCTCCATGAAAAGCTTTACTTCTTTCAGATTAACATTGGTTTAAATTCACTTTATTTATAGCACATCTATTCTTTACGCTGATGTGCTTCCCCGTTCTAAACAAGTAAAGGGTGAAAGGGGGTGGAAAAATTTGTTTTTAAACATGTTTAAGGGTGAGGAACATCCTGTCCGGTGCATAAATCTGTTTCCAAAGAGATATGTGTAAGACAAAAAGAACAAAAGTGAAATCTAGAATAATATATAAGAAACAGGAAAGAAAATCAGGACGCATAATCCTTCAGTGAAATAGTTACAGATATAGAAGTTCACCTACGCGTTTATATCTACGAGTAAAGTCACTTACAAAATCTGGAGAATTGTTAATAATTTCCACTTTAAAAACTATATGAATCTCCCGTAGTTTGGAAGTAAAAAATATAAATTTTTGCACAGCATTATATGAGGCGCAAAGTTGCACAGTCAAAAGTTAACCAAAATCTGAGTTATTTTGCCTGTCATAACATAAATAAAAGGGGGTTCATTTTTCAAAGTCATCTTTACTTCATTATTCCTTTATAAATGCCACACAGTTTCACGCTAAATTTTTACCTTTCTAGCTAAATTTTGTTTTCCCAGTAAAATATGTAGATTTTGCTTTTCAATTAAATATTTAGTCTATAAACTATGCATTTAACTTCAAACAAAATACTTTAAACACTAGCTAAATATTAAATAATTTGCTTTGAACTAAACACTTAGCTCAGAGCTAAGTATTTAGTTAGCAAGCTAAATTGGTTTGTTAAATATTTAGCTTCAAACTAAAGAGTTAGCTCAGAGCTAAATAATTTGCTAGCAATAAAAACTAGCTAGCTATTTAGCTTCGAATTAAACTGTTAGCTCTGACCTAATTATTTAGTCTCAAACTAAACATTTAGCTCTGAGCTAAATATTAAGCTAATATGTTAATTCACTACCAAAAACCAGGTCACTCAGGTCTTCCAGCCAAACATGGAGAAGCAGCTTTCAGTTTCTATTGCCCTGGAACAAACTGCCGGATGAATGCAAAGCTGCAGAGTCACTGAACGCTTTTAAATCAAAAATTAAAACTTATCTGTTTAAACTTGCTTATGAGTAGGCCTTACTGATACGACTTTGCGTTCATTCTTTTCAATTACTGCTACTGCTTTTGTCGATCGCTCTGTTTTTAATTTTCATAATTTTATATGCATTTTCTTTTATGCTGCAATAACTGATTGTTTTAATTACTGTTATTGCTAAATTTCATGCGTTTTTCCTTTATATTGTCCGTTTTAATTTTCACATTTCTGAAATAGTGTAAAGCACCTTTAATTGCCTTGCGTTGAAAGTGTTCTATATTAATAAAATTGCCTTGCAAAATAAAAGCTGGGTATTGCGGACCTCTACACATAAACTACTGCTGACTTATTTATTTTTGTCCCGACATGTCTAATGTTTTGCCTTAAAACTTTTGAGTAGCTGTTTGAAGGGAAATTTATAGACTTTTACAGATGGATTTACAGCAACAGTACAGTGACTGCACCAGCAGCAGCAGTTTATTTAGAGGTTAGAGGTACATAGCTTATCATTTGAAAGTCCACATCTGCTTCCTGGCAGTAAATTCACGTATTAGATAAATATTTATCCAAGTTGAATATTGACATCAAAGTTCTATATTTAGCTAGACAGCATGATATGCTAATTAAATATTTAGTTGGAAACTGTGACATTTATAAATTAATTAATATCATAGATGCAAACATGACTTTCAAAAGTGACACCCATTTTGTTTTTCTTTTGACAGGCTAAATAACCCAAATTGTTGCTGTCACGTTTTAAATGTTCCTTTATGGCCTTTATCTCAAACCCTAAAACGTCAAACGTTCACATGTACAGAGTGGGAAAAGAAGTACAGTATTTGATACACTGCTGATTTTTTTTTTACAATTTTCTTGCTTATAAAGCATGTGAAGGTCAATAATTTGAATCAAAGGTACTCTTCAATTGTGAGGGACATAATCTAAAACAAAAATGCAAAAAATCCCAGTGGATGATTTTTAAATAATTAATTTCCATTTTATTGCATGATTCCAATTCCAGTAAATTCCTTAATTCCAATCAAAGAAAAAACTCAGAACAGATGTCCGTTATGCTGTTAATTTTTACTTCGACTTTTAGAGATTTGTAGTTTTGTGAAGCACAGCTTTGCTGTTTATGGTGTAGGCCAGTGATTCCCAACCTAGGGTCCAGGACCCCCCATGGGGGTCTGCACATTTTTGTCTGTGATGAGTTTCCCAAAATTGTATTTGTAAATAATACATTTATAAAGCCAAAAAGAAAGAAAAAAAGAAAAGTTTCTACTGTATATAGCCTACAGTGTATAACAAATAAAATGAATAATAAGAGCAAAACCCTATTGTTTAAATTTTTTTAAGTTTTGCAAATAAAAGGATGTAACTTATCACTTTAACTGCGGGTAGAAGGTAGGGTTAGGGGATCCCAGACTTTTCTTGGACCCAGACAAGAGGGGGAACCACTGGTGTAAGCAATATAAAACAATACGTCCTAATTATTTTGACTCCGTCAGTCTATCAGTCTTAGTGATTAGGCAGATAGCTGGAAACAAATCAGCTTGCTTACTGAAAAGCAGGTTTTTACACACTGTAAGGCTTTGTAGATGTACAGCAGTTGTCGTGGTAACAGTGGAAACTGTAGTAAAACACGCTCCCTGAGTTTTCCAGACTGCGTTCTTGCTGCCTAGTCTGACGTCCATTTTAAAGGTTTCTAAATAGAAAATAGAAAAGAAAATCAGGAAAAACTGGTCATTTCTGCTGAAAACAGAAGTGATGACTTACAGAAACTAGACAGTACTTCTGCCCTGTAACTGTTTTTTTTTTTTTGCTCCCAGATATCTGATTAGCGGGGCAGGGTCCTGTGTGGGACGTTGTTGCCTAACAACGGGACTCCCTCCTCCTCTGTTTGTTTTTAAGAGAGAAACAGTACCACGGCTGACCTGGGAGCAGCTCCGTGAGGCGGGGATCTGCAGGATAAAGGCGGCACTGTTGGGGCGTCGCTCTGCTGAACAGCCTCATTGAAGGCTGAAACAGTGACCAACTGTTGCTGACATCAACATGAAGGAGGCGTCATGTGATCCCAGAACATGCATGTTACCCTCTGTGTGAACACAGAGATGTGTGTTACAGTAATGGGGCTAATTGATTGGGAGTCACATGGTCTCATGACTGACAGACACTGAAGACTCTGTCTTTGTTCCCATGATTGGGATGTGTGATGTGGGATATTTCTGACTGACCCCAGCTTCTTTTTTGGTTTTACTTTCATCTGAAAGGTCACAGAATAACACGGCCACTCACCATCGGTCACAAACACTAGAGACGATTTTATTCTAGAGGGTTTACTTTAGCTTCAAAGTGAACTTCAAGCACTTTCGGAAATCTTTTGTCTGAACTACTGCCCTGATTGTCTTTGGTTGTCATATTAAACAGGAAAATTCATGCTAAAACATTAACCGTCAAACTTTTCTGTATGTAAAACAGTTGTTGAGTTTACTTTTTTTCTGTATTTGACCTTTTTCTTAAACTGTAAAAGAATGATGAAGACCATCGGTCATTTTGACTGATAAGTGTTCACCCCCGACCACTTGGTGCATATTTGCAGATAGGGTTAGGTTACCTGCCAGAAAACTAAAGAGAACATTTAGCTGTTAGAGGGGAAATCTAATTAAATGATGCGTGTTTAGAAGAGAAATTTCCTTAAGCCTCTGCAAGGCAGCTTTTCATCTGGTTGCACCAGCAGAACAGTTTAGGGCCATCGCATCCCCACAGCATGATGCTCCCACAACCATGCTTTAACATGTGATGAAGTTTACCTCCAATTTTGTTTGGTATTCATTCACAGCTTCAGGGAACGTAGGTCTACTCTTTATAGACATAAAACGGTTTCGATATTGCCAGTCTGAAAGATTCCTTCTGATGTTTTAATTTTTTCTCATACGCTGACGTTGGTCAGTAAACAGACGTGTTGTTTCTTTCAGGTAAACAATTACCAGCTACGTTAATCAGACTGAAACTGAGAGGAGTTTACTGGATCTAATCTCCAGACTAATATAAGTCTTTCATTTTCATCACACTGAAAAGAAAAAGTCAGAATGATTCATGTAAATTGAGGTGTTTTCTCGTTTTTCCACATGTGAATGGGACTTTTGAAGTTTAGGCGGTCATGAAAGTCATTTGACAGGACCTTCAGTGGGTTGATTGTTAAGACCTGATGACCCGCCGTTTAACTGTGACACATGCTCGTCGGCGGGCAGCCGGGGTTTCTGCTAAAGGCTCTGAGTCAGGAGCCCATGGGTCGTCAAAACAGGACACGCTGCTGACATTATGCAATGCATGTGATTGGTTAATCATGGTGTCACATGCAGCATCATCAATGTTTGCCTCTGTGTGTGAGTGAAAGAGAAGGAGCAGACAAAGAGCTGTCTGAACGAATCAGCCCCCATCTTGTCCCCCTGCAGCTGTTTTCAGCACCGTAAAGTTTGATGTAGCTCTGAAGGTTTGTCCAGGGCTAAAAATGGAAACAAAATGGGTGCAAATTATCCACAGACACAAAAACTCAGCCACAGGCAACAAGTGACAAAAATAACTCTCTGACTGCAGCGCAACAAAACAATGAAGCTTTTGTCTGAAAGATGCTAACTCATAGAAAGCTTGATTTGAAGGGCTATTAATGATTTTTTTATGAGATAAAGCAACAAAAAGAGAAAGCAGCTTGTTTAACAAAGAGTCCAACTTTAAAACGTGTTTTCAGAAAAGGGCTATAAACAAAAAGTGTCATGATTTCCCTGTTCCTGCCGTGTTTCATGCTGCTCCTCTGCTCTACCCTTCCTCCTCCTGCTGGCTGCTGATTGCTCCCACCTGTGCTGCTGCTGATATTAACTCTTGCTCAGTGCGACATCGTCTGTCTTCATCCTGGTCACAGCCATCGATTGTTTCATGTCCAACTTATTGTTTTGCTCACGAGTCCCTTTTTCTGACCGACCATCACCTCTGGCTGCTTCCTGTCTACAGTACACTGTGAGCTCCTCTGAGCCTGGATCTGTTTTGCCTTCTCTGCCTTTTCTGTTGCCTGCTTAGACTGTTTCCCCGACCATGGAGTTTTGGATTGAGGGCTCTAAGAAACGAATGAGTGTGTTAACATCATCTTCCCCCACCATCGGAGTTCCCTCGGTCTGTGACGCCACTGTGTCCAGTTTCCAGCA
The DNA here is from genome assembly GCA_028564705.1 of Apricaphanius iberus. Taxonomy (NCBI): domain Eukaryota; kingdom Metazoa; phylum Chordata; class Actinopteri; order Cyprinodontiformes; family Aphaniidae; genus Apricaphanius; species Apricaphanius iberus. The sequence goes on from JAPXFQ010002213.1 coordinate 112,581, forward strand.
CACAGAGTCTTACTTTCTATAGGGTCCTGCGGGTGAAACAATCCCAGGGCAACCTGTTTCCCTCTACAGTTGCATGTCCGACGATACAAGTTAGCTGAGGAGTTCCCACTTCTAGCAGATAATCCATTACTTCCTGCTTCTGCTTTATTCTCAGTTTATTGTCCTAATCACTCCCACATGTTCCTGTTTGTTTCTGCAGAGTCTAGCCAGAAAGCAGATCCAATGGAGAACTTTAAGATTCACCTTTGAGATTCAATGAATCAATACATTGTCAATAAATCTTGTTGAGCCTGAATTTTGGTTCTAATTTTTACTTGATTCATTGCAAAAATTACAGCAAGAAGCAGCTTGGGTATTCGGTCCTGTGGGTGAAACAACCCCAGGTAAACAGACAACCTGTGGTCCACTACAGTTGCATCTGGGATTATTTTGCAATTCTTGCTTTTGCAATATTCTCAGTTTATGTTCTTTGTCACTCACTGTCCTGTTTCTTCTGCAGCATCTGAACAATGAATCAGATCCAAAGGAGAAGCTTCTGATCACCTTGCATATTCTACTATTTGTCACTAAATCTCTTTGAGCCATTTGTGGGTAGTAGTCTGAGGTTTATTTCCAATTTGTACTCGATTCATTACATTTCCGGTAGAAATAATATTTATTTCTTATCATTGTAACATGTAGTCTTTCTTTGTAAAATCAGTATATCTAATTTTTTTCATTACCTCTATGTTTTATTTGAAATGATGATGACGTCCTGCATGGTATATGGAAACAGAAAGTTCTGCAGAGACGCCCTCGTTAAACTGATCCTAACAAGCTCTTTATTTCAATCAGAAACTCATTAAGGGGATTAACGAGTGGCGTCCCTCCGAGGGTGTTTGAGTGTGTTAATCCACTCAAACAGCTGCTGCGTGTATGTGTGTGCGTTTGTTCGGTTTATTTCAAGGTTTGGTTTCCAGCAGATTTAATATTCACTCCTTCGTTGTCTGAGTTGCTAAGAGTTTCGCTCAGGACAATGTGTCAAAGAAGTTTTAATGTGTTATTATTTGATATGTATAATTTTCTAAGACAAAGTAGTGGTAGAAGGGCGAATGTATATGAGGTAAAGCTCTTATTGTTGTTATCGGCATGATTCCATTGATGACGTTTGTATTTTTAATTATTTCTGAGGGACCTTGAACTACCCTGTTGTTGAAAATGTGCTATACAAATAAAACTGCCTTGTCAACACAGTAATGTTCTGTGAATATTTTTACTATCCTACTCAGTTGCACATTCAAATCTGAGTATGCCACTTTATTTCTAATAATTGCGTAGTACTTGGTTTTGTAATTTTTGTCCTTCTCAATTATTTTTTTCATACTTTTTTTGGTAAACCTAAATGCTTCTATTACTGTCACTTTGCTGCTGTTATTGCTGATTTTCCCCTTTGTAGGACAATAAAGGATTGTTCTATCCTTGTTTATTTCTTGGTTCTGGTCGTGCATTTTATTGGCTTCTGTTAGATGTGCTCTCCTTTCTGTTTTCTGTGTTAATTAGTCTCCCTCTCTCTGTCTGCCACAGCTGCTCCACATTCCCTCTGATTGAGCTCACCTATTCCAGATACGTTCTGCACCCTTGCCTCCATATCTGATGATGGGTTCCACTTATCTCGGAAAACAGAGCTCGAAGCTTGGAATGGCGTCACATCTGAGTCAACATAGTTCTAGCTTTTTAGTAAGTCTTAGAATATGGAATTATTTGGTTTTGAGTTTGTACTTGTAGCATTGATTAAACACCTTTTAAATTGTTTTTACAACACTTACCATAGTTGATGTGAGGAGCTTTTGGATCTCGAAGTCAGTGTTTGAAAAATTCCTACATTTTCCGAGGTGCAAGTACAACCTGGGGGTGGGTTCTGAGTTTAAGAGGAGCGCGGCATAAGCTCCTTACTTTCCTTTTGTCAATGCTGGAATCTTGTGTTGCGCTCATCCTGGATCCAGCTCCTCTCATATGACAACGCCTATAATTCACCATTAAAAATTGTTCCCATCTTGCCTCTGGTGTGCCAGCATCTTATTCTAACAAACTACCATTCATCACATTTACAGAAAAAATATGGAATATTGCAACTGAAAATCAATATTATAAATGCAAATATTGTATAATGAAGTGTCTTAAAAATAGACTTCTCCTAAAATCATAAAATTAAATTTTTCTAAGTTTCAAACATTTGAAGCAATTGTAATCCTATTTTTTAAATAAATACATATTAAAGGTTTTTAATGGCAAGTATTAATCCTTGCCATTAAAAACAACATCCGTCCCATCAAGAAATATATTTTTTAAACATTTGAAAAATACCTAAAATGTTTTAGTTCTCAACCAAATGTAACAAAAGAAGAAAGAAATACCCAAACATAAAAGGGGGGAAAACTACACAAGGTTAGTTTTGTCTGTAACTATGGTAACAAGTTGGAAGAGAAAATAATCAACATCTGTGGTCATGACTCAGCAATGTCTGGGAGGTTTTTTATGGAACAAATAAGGGGCCAAAAGGGGGTGCTAGGGCCACCACTCACAACTTGCCATAAAAACTTGAATAAAACATGGACATTTTTTTATGATAACAAAAAATGTTTTGACATATGTGTGTTTTCTTTCAAGTGTGCAAGATAAATATTTTATAGTTTATGCTGAGTTGTTACGCTCATCGGCGTTGTCTGATTTCGGATGTATTTCCGCCTTGGGGTGCAACAATCTTTGCCCATAGACCCTCGTTAAAGGTTGTAAATGCGCAGTAGCTCCTCTTCAATACAAGGAATAGAACGATTTGGGGCGCAGGAAAGCTCCGTGGTTTGCACATCTACCATCAAACCAACGTCACAGACGTCTGTCATACGGTGCGGCTCATAGACACGTCAACCACGGAAGATGGAGATCAAGGAAAATAGACAAAATGCAGAAATAGAAAAATAATAAATCAGTTATATCACTCAAAACAATACCGTTTGAGCGGTAAAACATGAGAGGATAAAAGCGGCCTATTTATGTTGATTTATGCACGTTTCCTCACTCTATATGGTGTTCTATTTGTCTTGTAAGCGCGACTTGCAACTCGGCAGTGACGTCACATCCGTGTTGGAAAACCAGTACAGCCGGGTTTTGCGTTCTGTTTGTACACAACACGGCAGATCTATCGTGTTTCTTTGGTGCCAAAATCCGCGCGCATAAAGGCCACGCGCGCTGTCACTCTCTGTGCGCTCGCGACGATATTATCGTGTTTCTTTGGTGCCAAAATCCGCGCGCATAAAGGCCACGCGCGCTGTCACTCTCTATGCGCTCGCGGCGCTGTCACTCTCTGTGCGCTCGCGGCCTCTATATACGCATGCGCCGTCACTCTGCGCACTCGGCGTCACTGTCTGTGCCCTCGCTGTCTCTCTCTGTGCCTTTTGCTCGCTCGCCTTTGCTGAGTTTTGGCACCTTGGGGGCGGGCTTTGAATAGACGGACCACCAACCCTCCTCCTTTCTGATTGGCCACTACTGTCTCCAGGTCAGAGCCAATCGAGGCAGAGAAGGGCGGGTCATCATTGCGGTTGGCGGCACCCTTTATAAAATAAAGTTTAATATCTAAGAAACCAAAGCAGCACACGTCTCTACCTCAGTGAAACTGTCCCCCCCCCCACTTGAAAAGTAAAGGAAAATATTAAACTTTATTTTATAGGTCATTCAAAGGTCACCATCCCCCCAGACAGCACCAAAACGGGCCAAAGTGGTCTACTTTTTTAGTGCTTCGTTTGTGCTGATTTGTGCAATTAAAATGTTTGTAAAATAGTTTGTGCTGTTTTGGTTTCTGAGATATTAAAAGTTTTATTTCTGTGTGATGAAGTCACCATCCCCCCAACCAGCTCCAAAACGGACCAAAATGGTCTACTTTTTTAGTAAACTTACCTCTTTCTCGATCTGCAATTAAATGCTGCCGCCCTTCTCTACCTCGATTGGCTCTGACCTGGAGACAGTAGTGGCCAATCAGAAAGGAGGAGGGTTGGTGGTCCGTCTATTCAAAGCCCGCCCCCAAAGTGCCAAAACTCACTAAAGGTGAGCGAGCAGAAGGCACAGAGAGAGACTGCGAGGGCACAGACAGTGACGCCAAATGCGCAGAGAGTGACGGCGCGTGCGTATACAGAGACCGCGAGCGCACAGAGTGTGGTCTTTATGCGCGCTGATTACGGTTTTTATGCGCGCACAGATTTTGGCACCAAAGAAACACGATACTGATCGGAGAAAAAGATGGACGCCTCCAGGAAAGTTGCTGTTGCGCTAGCTCTAAAAGAGTACAGAGAGCTACAATCAAAGTTTGTGGTTCATCAGCAAAATATGGAAGAAGATGATAGAAAGCGGAAAATGTAAGTTCATGTTTCATCTTATTTGATTGTAGTCTATGAATGTTTTAACCGCTGTTTAAGTGAAACTTCCGCTGCTAACGTTAGCACCACTGGTAAATGTTTGCCTAATATGCTTTATATATGTGTAACATACGTTTTTAGATGTACCTAAGAGGCTGAAAGATATTAGTGGAAGTTTATTCTGAACGGAGGTTTTGTTAGCAGAAGGCTGTACTACAATACGTTACAAAGAAAGGACAAAGAAACAAGGAAAGGTGCCTCAGTCTGCGTTCTTTGATAGACGTGCCTGATTAAATGATGTTTGGAATGTCCCTCTTCAGTTAGATTCTAGCCATATGTTCTATAAGAAATGAAACAATATAACAGAGCAAAATATTTTAGACAACATTTATTCATTTTAGTTTTTTCTTTTCCTCAGGTCATTGATCTCAATTGTGCTGCGCTCCAGACAACAAATCATCCTCAAGACGGGAACAGAGTGGGAAATCATGCTCAACTGGAGTGATGCCACCTTTGCTCGTCATTTGAGGATCTCAAAACACCAGTTTGAGTACCTCTTGACAAAGCTGCAGGAGAACGGCCTACACACTGATCACACTCAAGGAAGGCCTCCGGTGCCTGATACCAATTATGGTGAAAATGGCTAAAACTAACACTTGTCATCTGAAGTATTTTCCCCTTTGATTTCTTAATTTATTTTATTCTTACTGGGTGATTTCCCTACTAAAAAGGATACTGTTTACTATTTTGTTTTGTTGTTTGTTTGAATGGCCTTATGAGGCAGTAGTGTACAATTTGAACATGCAGAACTATAAATAAAATACTGTCTTCAAAAAAAGAAAAAATTAAGGTTTTGGTAAGAAACAAGCAAATATTTATTGGCAATAAAAAAAATATAAAATGAGAAAAATAATTAAAAAATTGAATACCAAAAATAATATATATACAACTTAACAAACTATGAAAAATTTGAATTATAAATGTAAAAAATAGAGGGAGGATGAAAAGACACTCAGAATTTATCAATCAATCGTGACATAAGACTTTCAAAGCCCTGCTGGGAAGACCGCATCTGGTCCATGACCTCCTGGTGGCGCTGCTGGCTGGCAATTTCGGCATCCCGCAGGATAGCAAGGAGGTCATCGTCCCGTGGACGCTTGCGTGGCATTCTTGGGGTGGTGCAGGGTGTCTCTGGTGGTGTGGAGCTGGATGCTGTGCTTGTTGCTGGGCTGGGTGACGATGTGTGTGAGGAGGTGGTGGCTGCGGCTATGGGGGCAGTGGCAGTTTCACTGCAAACCACTGCTCCCTGTCTTCGGACATCCACCCCGTCTTTAGTTCCCACAACAGGGAACACGACATCATGTTGGGCCCCAAGCAGCTCATCCATTTCTCTGTAAAACTGGAAACGCATGGTGCCGTTCCCTGTGCTTGTGTTATTGTCCTTTACTTTCTTATAGCCGTCCACCAAGGTGGACCACTTCCTGGCCACCTTGTCAGGGCAGAATGTTTCTTTATACTGTTCTGTCAGTTTGGAAGCCATGTCTGCCCACATCTCCTTTTTGTTCTTTCGGCCAAACCTGAGTCGGCTGTTGAGGTCCTTCAGAGACTTTGGGAGACCCTCTCCCTCCCTCTCCAGATGTAGCCTCATCAGGTCTATGAGGAAGAGTGTGTGCTCCTTTGTGAAGCAGTCATGCTTCCGCATGGGCAAAGCTGTGGGGGTGTCGGCAGTGGGTGCCTCAGGGCAGCAGCCTATAACACATAAAAAGCAATATGTCAGTAAGCACAACATTATTAACATCCTTACTGGTGTTATTCTAGTGATTATACTATGATGATTATTTCTGTTATCTTACCAGCTTCAAAAAGGTTGACCTTGATGGTCAGGTCCTCATCCGCATAGTAAACTGTGGGGTCATCTGCACGCTGGTACAGAGGACCGGGGAACAGCAGGGTCCTCTGGGAGTTCAGGAACAGTTTCATGTTCTCATCTAAATACACTAAAACACAAACATACACGTTAGCTTGAAAGAACATGTAGTACTGAAAAAAACTAACTAAAAACGATTGCCTTTGTAATGTGTTAGCAGCTATGATGTTTCATTTGTGTCCTTTGTGTAATATGCTTTTTAAAATAGTATCTTTATGTGTTCAAACGTTTTAACGTTAATCAAATATAGACATACGTACATTGATATACATTGATCACATAAAAATATAATCTAAATGCCTATGAGCCATGAGGTTTCCTTTGTCTGTAGCAAAGCTACAAAATAACTTTATTGGGTGGTATTTAGCACGTAATAAGACTGTAACAAGACTGTAGCAACATGCATATAGGTAACCGTATACACTGCTATGTGTATGACTTCTGCATTCCGTTACAACAAAGACAAAAGTGCCTAAAATAAAAGAAAACCACAATGTTTACTTACGTCTGATGCTCGTGGTAGCCATCTTGATAACTGAACTCGGGGTCCTCTGACCCTCGACGAGTTGACGACTTGTATTTACGACCTCGGGAGCGTTCTATTTGCAACTTCCGGGTCGTAATCCCGGAATCCGACTCGGAAACCGAGTTCGTTGGACAAATAGAACGGGGCATCTATAGCTTTAGTGCATTTCACGGTGAGTTACCGCTGTAGACACAGCTACTTCAAAATAAGAGCATTTATTTCTAATGTTTACATTGATGATGAGTGTTATTATTTTTCATTTGAGTTCTCAACTACATTAAGCTCCATCCTCACATTTATATCACCCAAAGCTGTATCAGCAGCTGTGTGGAAATAATAAGGAACAGAGGAAATTTAACGGCCTTTTCTCCAACTTATATCTTCCTGAATGGCTTTAAGTGGAGCTCTGGCAGAATCCCAGTGTGAACATAGTCATCCCGTCCTGAACCAGTACCTCAATAGACAGCTCAGTGTTTCCTGTAATACAGTAGCAGTATGTGTTGCAGGAAAACTGTTGAATCCTCTGACTGAAAACACTTTGTTATTGTAGGAAAGTCCTATTAAGAAGACGCTCAGGGCAGAGGGTAGAGGTGAGGAGCTGCTGAGGAGGATGAGCTGCTGAGTTCTCGCGAGAGCTGTGCATAGGTGAACATGGCGGTTATGTGGTAATGTATACACCCAGGTAAAATAAGACAATCATTTTGAATCAAACGCAGCTTCTAAAATAACCATCAAGTTACTTTTTTTTTTTTCCTCTAAACAACCTGGACGAGGAAACATTGGATTCGCTGGAGTGCTACCTAGACGAGTGCTTTGATAACATCGTTATGGGTAAGTCACGGAAACCTGCTTCAGATACAACAACGAGCACACCGTCGCAGAAGCGCACTCGTTCCGAGGCTAGCACATCCACCGACTCGCCAGATAGAAGCTACGGCGACATCCTGGACTCAATAGACAAGAAGCTAACCAGCCTGGACGCCCGTCTCGCGCTGGTTGAGGTTCTTCATAAAGAATTTCAGGCTCTGAGGGAATCGCTGGAGTTCAGCCAACAACAAGTAGCTTCGCTAGTTACAGAAAACCAAACACTAAAAGAAGATGTTAAGAAACTCACCGAGGGGATGAAGCAGCTGTCTGGAGAAAACAAAAGCTTCAAGGAGTCTATTCTAGACATCCAGGCCCGATCAATGAGGGACAATCTTGTTTTTTCGGGGATACCAGAGCAGGCTGAGGAAGATGCTGAAGTAGCCGTGCGAAAGTTCATTCAACACCAGCTGAAACTGCCAGACGACACGGTTAAAAACATAACCTTCCATCGGGTTCACCGACTCGGAGGTAAGAAACCCAACAACACCCGCCCGCGACCAATTGTTGCAAAATTTGAACATTTTAAACAAAAAGAACACGTCAAAGGACGCGGGAGAGAGCTACGGGGGACGAATTACAGCGTTAATGATCAATTTCCGAAAGAAATCCTGGACAGAAGACGCGTGTTATTTCCAATTAGAAAAAAACATATTAGTGAGGGCTGTAGGGCTACGGTTAGTGTGGATAAACTGTATGTTAACGGTCAGCTGTTTAGGGACCCTCAGGTTACTCCTTGGCTTTATTAGTCATATTTAACAGAACCAAGACAGAATTAGCTTTATCAGACAACTATAGTTTAAAAAAAAAAGCACAGCTCAGCAGGCTGTTTTTGTTTGTTAATGTGGGTAGGGGCAGGGCTGTGCACTTTTTTTTTTTTCTTTCATTTTTTCTTTTTCACTATTATCTTTCTCACATGTGTACAACCAAATCTCTTTATCACCTTTTTTCCTTTTTCTCTCTCACACACACAGACTTTTATCATGGCATATTCATGTTTTTCCATCATACTTTCATTCTGTACACACCTGTATGGTGCATTATTTGCCTCGCTTTATCTCTGCTTCTGGTTTTTTTTCAATCTGGCAACCCCATGGACAAACCAAAATTACACCTATATTCATCCTTGGCGATAGTACATATCTAAGGTTTATCTTAGCTCTATGAATCCTGTAAAATTTATAACATGGAATATTCGCGGCGCTAGCTGCAGAGATAAAACCATTAAGATTTTCAACCATCTTACAAGACTGAAGGCAGATGTCGTCTTACTACAGGAGACTCATAAATCAAGTTCAACAGCTAATGATTTAAAAACACCAGAGTATCCTAATATATTTTCTTCATGCTATAACTCTAGACAACGAGGAGTAGCAATATTAATAAATAGAAATACTAATTTTAAAGTAATAGACACAGCTACAGATCCAGAAGGTAGATTTATAATATTAAAACTATTTATAAATAACCAAAAGTTATGTATAGTTAGTATATATGGTCCAAATGTTGACGACCCCTCATTCTTTCATACTTTCTTCTCGGTTCTGGCTAATCACATGGATTGCTCACTTGTTCTTGGGGGAGATTTCAACTTTGGACTAAATGAAGAAATAGACAGGCTCAGTACAGCAGGGACTCAGCGCAGATGGCAATCAATAGATATAGTTAAACAGTACATGAGCGATTATGGACTCTGCGATGCATGGCGATCGCTTCATCCCAACGACAGAAAATACACTTTTTACTCAAACGTACATCATTCTTATTCTAGATTGGACTATTTGTTAGTCAGCAGCTCACTGTTGAATGACATTTCAGACACTGAGATACATCCTATAGTGATCAGCGATCACGCTCCTGTTTCTTTAAATTTAGCAAATAAAATTGCAACCCTTCAATATAAAAATTGGAGATTTAATACATCATTACTTAAGGATAAAGAATTTATTAAATATATTGAAAAAGAATGGGCTTCATACATGGAATTTAATGATCTCCCTGGTATGTCGCCATCCACTCTATGGGAAGCAGGGAAAGCTGTGATTAGAGGTAAAATAATTTCATTCTCATCAAATAAAAAGAGAACAGAAAATAAACATGTTCAGGAATTAGAAGAAACTATTAAATCATTAGAACCTTCCCTGGATAAAGAGAGCTTAAGTAAAATAAGGAAAGCAAAATTAGAATTAAATGAAATTATTAATAAAAGGACGCAGTTCTTAATCCAAAGACTTAGAATAGAAAACTTTGAACATAGTAATAAATCAGGTAGCTTCTTAGCTAATCAGTTAAAAATAAATAAAGAAAAAACAACTATATCTGCAATCAAAGACAAAACTGGGAATATAATATATGACCCTGAAAAAATAAACAACACTTTCAAAGAATTTTATGAGACGTTATACACACCAGAGATAAACCCTTCAAATAATGATATTGTACAATTTCTGGATAAAATAACTCTTCCTAAACTTTCAGACAGTCAAGCAAAGGCCCTGGATTCACCGCTAACAGTGTCTGAACTCCAGGAGGCCCTCCAATCTATGCCTAATAATAAAGCTCCAGGTCCAGATGGATTTCCAGCAGAGTTCTATAAAGAATTCTGGAATATTCTGGCACCAACATTTTACAAAATGTTACAGGAAACAAAGGAAAATGGTCGAATACCACCAAACATGAATTCTGCCTACATCAATCTTCTATTAAAACCAGGAAAAGACCCTATGTCTCCTACCAGTTATCGTCCGATTTCTCTTATCAATGTGGATCTGAAAATAATTTGCAAAGCTCTTGCAAGAAGGATAGAGAAAATAACACCTCTAATAATCCACCCGGATCAAACAGGTTTTATAAAAGGTAGGCTCTCTTCCACAAATTCACGTAGATTAATAGATTTAATAGATTATTCCCACTGTAAAAACGTCCAAACCAATATATTATCTTTAGATGCAGAAAAAGCATTTGATAGAGTTAACTGGAAATTTTTATTTGCAGCCTTAAATAAATTCGGATTCAGTAATTCTTTTGTAAACTGGTTAAAAATATTATACAGCTCACCAACAGCATGTATTAGGACCAATAATCAAACATCATCAAGGTTCTTTCTTCAGAGAGGTACCAGGCAGGGATGTCCACTTTCTCCCTCCCTCTTTGCTATTTTTATTGAACCATTAGCAGCAGCAATCAGGCAAAATAATAATGTTAAAGGTATACAATGCAACAAAATAGAACATAAAATCAGTTTATACGCAGATGATGTACTACTTTTTCTACAGCATTCACAAACTTCCTTGTATCAGGTAATTGAGTTAATAAAATCTTACTCAAGAGTTTCAGACTATTCCATAAATTGGTTAAAATCTACAGTCCTTCCTATCAACTGTTCTTACCAGAGTCCTGTTGCTTTACAGCTCCGGTCGGGAAATATTACATATCTAGGTATCCATATCTCACCAAGACTGGCAGACTTATCTAAGCTAAACTACGTCCCACTTTTAAAAAAAGTGGAAGATGATCTGGCAAGATGGAAATCCCTTCCAATATCACTTATTGGAAGGGTAGCTACAATAAAAATGATGGTTTTGCCTAGAATCAATTATTTATTCTCAATGATCCCAAGCAAACCATCACCTGATTGGTTTAGATCTCTGGACTCTTCTGTTTCTAAATTCCTTTGGAAAGATAAACCCCCACGTATCAGCTTAAAAACACTACAGAAGTCCAAAGATAAAGGAGGTCTAGACCTACCAAACTTTCGTCATTATTTCTTAGCCAACAGACTCCAATACACATCAAGATGGGTAAAACACAGTTATATCGATGAGTGCTGGGTAGATGTAGAACAGACACTATGCAATAAGATAAAACTTTCAGATCTACCTTTTGTTAGCTCAAATATAAAACAAAATGAATGTTTCAAAAGTATAAATATCAGCTCCTCTCTGACAGCTTGGTGGGAATTTCTTAAAATGACAAAGACCTCACTAGTCCCATGCAGGCGTACACCCATCTGGAATAACCCGGATATCTTACAAAAAAAATGCATGATCAACTTTCCAGGCTGGAGTTGTAAAGGAATTGAATACCTGGAGCATATATTTGATGGAACAGACTTTATCCAATTTAATACATTGGTTACACAATTCGGAATTAACAAGAATAAATTCTTAGAATACCAACAAATTAAATCAATTATAAAAAATAAATTTAGGCTCAATACAGTTGATTTACAAATTCCAGGAAAAGTTTTAGACTTCCTTAATCTTAACCCTCCCAAACTGCTATCTAAAATATACAAAACATTAAATAGAATAGATGAATCAATAGCCCTTCCTATTTCAAAATGGGAGATGGACTTGTCCATCTCAATAGACCAAAACCTCTGGTCTCAAATTTCATTAAGAACCTTCAAATTTCTTAAGAATCCTAATCTACGATTAATACAATATAAAATCCTTCATAGAGTGCATTATACAGGGCAACGGATGTTCAAGATGGGTTATACGCCGTCTGATACCTGTTTACAATGTACAAGCAATCTACCAGACAATTATATTCATGCTCTTTGGTTCTGCCCACCTGTTAAGAAATATTGGTACCAGATATGTGAAGATCTATCAAAGTGTCTGAAATGTAATATCACACCTGCTCCCACAGTTTGCTTGCTGGGAAATATAGATGAAGTTACCATGGATACAAAGTCTATGCAATTATTTTACATCGCCTTATGCATCGCTAAGAAAAATATCCTCTTGAACTGGAAAAATAAAAATACTCTGAATATTAATCAATATAGAGATCTCCTTCTGGATTACATTGGTTTAGAAACGGCATCTGCCTCCACATCTGATCAATCTTTCTGGTCACCCTTGATCAGTTCCATCACCTAGTGGGGTCGGGCCCTTGATTCCGTTCTGTGGGACACGGTTGCCGATGTGGAGCTTAAGGGTTGGTGGTGACTGCGGGGAGGTCCTTGGGGGTGGGTCCGCTTGCGGTTCGGCGATAGGTGCCGAGACCCTCGCCTGGGGTGGGACTTTGGGGTCTTTGTGTGGTGACTCCTAGTGGCTGCATGCGGCGCCTTAGAGGGGTCGTGCTGGCGGACACGGGTTACTGGCCTGGTGCTGTGCTGCTCTGGGGGGGTCTGGACTGGGCCTGGGGCTCGGGGTTCTGGGGCGGCGCGCCCCCCGGCTGGGGCCCTGGCGGGGCTTGGCCGGGGGGGGCCGCTGCCGTCGGTGCCGGCTGGGGGGGGGCTGTGGTCGGCCGGTGGTTGGCGGGCGCTGCTGCCCTTTCCATCTCCCCGGGCTGGTTCCTGTCGCTTGCTCCCCGGTGGCCGCTTGCCGCGTCCGGGCGTCGGCGAGAGGCCGTGGCGGGTGGCCGGCGTCTCCGGGCCCGATCGGCTATATTCACACTGGACATGGCTCCTGGGTCTTGGTCTTAGCCCTCGCGGGGGTGCTGGGGTGGGGGGCTCTGGCCGTTGTTGGTCGGCCTCCACAGTGACAGACCAGTTGGTGGGGTGTGGGCTGGTGGGTGGACGTGCTGGGTTCTGTTGCCACCCGGCCATCGGGCGGTAGAAGCAAGGCTGGAGGATGTCGGCCTGGGGATTGGCCGCCCGGGACTTCGGTCTGCTCACGGCCCTGGCGCGGCATGTCCGGGGTACCCGAGTCGGTGGTGCGCCGGGTTCCGGCCTCGGCCCGGGGGTCCTCGGACGCTGGCGGTGCCTGGGGCGTCTCTTATTGGCGGGGAGGCTTTTTACCATCTAGCACAGGCGCTCTTTTTAACGGGGTGCGCTTGGGACGGGAGGGGGGAGGGCGTTGAGGGTGAGGGGGGGCTAAACTCAACCTGGGTGTCTAGTGACATGTGTTTTGTTAGCAGTGTGAATGTTGGGAAGGATTTAGGTATGCCCCTGGCATGGGGGCTGGTGGATTGCCGGGGCCCCCATGGGGCTCGGCGGTACCGCTGCCGTGGGCCCCGACTGGACGTGCTGGGGCCTCCCACCCCTGGTGGATCGGGCCGAACGGGGGTGCCTATTGGAGTCAGCAGGGGAGCTGGCTCCCTGGGGTTGGCAATGGTCACCCCAGTTATTTTCTCCCCATCCCCATGCCTCTGTCCACCTGCTCCTTCATTCTACCATTCACAAGGCCTTGGGACGTGGGCACGTCACTGGGGTGCGGGATGGAGCTTCCGTCTTCGCTACCCGGTGGCGGCCTGGGTCCCGATTTTATTGAGCAATTTAGACACTACACTTGCAACATTTACAGGGAACGCACATGTAGGGACCTGGCGGTGTGGCGCCACAGGCGAGACCCCCCCGTTGAGGGGGCCTCGCCTGTGGTGCCGGCACCCACTGGTTAAACGCATCTAGACACTGAGGGCCCGGGGGGGGAGATGGGGGTACCCGGCAGTATTCCCATGTCCCCCCCCCTCTGTTTTAAGTGCACATTAGAACAACACGCAACAACACCACATTGAGCTGGGGGAGAGAGGCTGGGGGGTCTTTCCACACCCCTGTTCGTTGGACCATCAGGGGTCGGAGCCCGGATAGAACATCACGCCGTCTGGTCGGGGTCCTGGGCTGGTGGGCTGCTCTTGCCGGTGTGGGGCCTTGGCGGTCTACTTGTCCCCGTCCTGGTGGGCAAAGGGGTCTGTCTCCTGGGTGCAGGGGCAGGGTTCTCTACTGGGGTGTCTGTCCCTGGGCCTGGGAGTATGGAGTATAGTGTACGTATGGGGGGTATGAATGAGGGTATAGCGTCCTTTTTTCGTATGTCCTGTATTTGTAAGAATGTGTACACATGAGAGGGAGGGTACGTATGAGTGTCTCTGTCTGTCTATGTCTACCTGTCAGGTTGGGTGTTTGGCTGCTCTCTGGCCTGATGCATCTTCTTCCCTCCCCGTCACTCCCCGTCGGTGATGGTTGCTCCTGCCCGCTGGTTGATGATGACTCTCGATGCATGGGGCTGGGGGTCCCGGTTGCGGCCCGGCTCGGTCCTGGTGCATGTCGGGCGGGTCCTGGGTGGTCCGGTGTGTCGGGCGGCCGCTGTTTCGGGCCGATGTCCTCCTTGGATTGACTGGGGCACCTCTTATGGGGGTGCCGGGGTGGTATGAATAGGTTGGTGCCGTCCGGTGGATCTGTGGGGACCGTGCCTGGCGCCCAGTCCTCCTGCCGGTTCAGGACTTCAGCTGGCTGGTCTGTTCCACCTGGTGGGGCTGTCCGGCATTGGCTGGGCCCCTGATCTTGGCGCCCCACGTGGGGCGGGATCTGGACCCTGGAGCTGGAAGATCTGGATGTCCAGGTGCCGGCTGGGCGCGGCCTGGGGAGGGCGTACATCCGCTGTGGCTCCCTGGCGTGTGGATGTGTGGGGGCGGGCCGGGTTGTTGGCGGTGGGTACTGGTCCGGGGTGGCGGCGGCGTGTGTTGTCCGTCGGTTGGCTGCGGGTCCTCCTTGCCTGCGGCGGCGGCGGGGGACCCTTGTCGGCTGGTCACTGGTTGGGGCCCCGCTGGGGGGTGGGGTGCCCCTGGTCCCCGTGGCCTCCGGTTCCTGGTCCGGGCCCGCCCTGGCGTAGCCGGTTACCGGCGGAGCCCGTGGGCTCGTCACTGCGATCTCTCGGGCCCCAGCATCGCGGCTGGTGGGTGCTCCCCTGGGGCTTCCATCTGTTCCCCTCTTGGCGGGTGATCGACCCTGCGCTGATCCGCCTGTGGACTCTGTACTCTGTGGGACGCTGGATGCATACATCTCTTGCCTCCTCCATGTCTGTGCCGATTCCTGTAGGACGGATTGACGGTTCCTTACACCAGCTATCAATCACTTGCATGGGGAAACCTTATTCCGACCTGCATGCTCGCACACACATAGGTGTGGGGACATAGGTGAGGACGGACATATCTTAAGCTGAGGTTATCATCATTAGTTAGTTGTTCACAGGAGCTTACCAGAAACATTTGTATTATGTTCATTAATCAATGCTTGTGTGTAGTGAATGTGTAATTCTTTGTTTATTCTACCAGATCCGAACTATTGGTTTGGTTCTGTACACTTTGTTGTTTTTGTTTTGTATTACTGTTTCTCTGCCGTCCGGCAGAGGTGGAGGACTGGGATGTTTTCTTGTGTTCTTTATTTGCCTCCCTGTCTTGTGTCATCGGTTCGCCCCTCTGTTGGTCCGGTTTCTTTCTTCACCTTCTTCCTTTCTCCCTTCTTGTCTCAGTTTAATGTCCATGACGTCAGGAAATTGAACCCACAGTAATCACTAATAAAGATTTTTCATACATATACATCAAGTGGCGTACTACAGCGAAGCTGTAATACTCTGCTTGGGAAAGTAAAACTGTTGGGCTTGTACTTGGTACTCAGACACCAATTCTGAGTAGCATACTGCTAGACAGGACACGTAAAAAAAAAAAAAAAAAGAAGACGCTCAGGGTTGTCCAACATCATAAAGAAACAGTCAGCTTTATATACAGAAAATATTAGCCAGTTACTTTGCCTTAGCAACTGGATAAAATATCAATAGTTTGAAAGGGCCATGTGTGAATGTGATTTGTCCTTTATTCACATCAAAATTGTAGTTTTTTTTTTTTTGTCGGGAATTTTAGGAATGTTAATTAGTCATGATTAATTAAAAGTTAACATTTGATTAATAAGATTAAAAAATATATTGTTTTACAGAACTAATAGCTAGCCATCATAGCCATAGGGATACTGCAACTGTCACGACAACACAAATGATTGATACAGATGGAGAGTTTCTTTTATTATGGCATTTTTTTTGTTGACAAATTCAAATGATTAGAAAATGTTTCATGGTAAAAAACAAATTATAAATTTTGTTGTTGTTGTTTTTTTAAAAATTTCATTGCATAAACAAGTAATGCAAAAGCGGACGTAGAGACAGCCAAACATAGCTAAAAATAACATATTTTCAAAGAGTGATCCAAACCAGGTTCTTTCTACTGAGAAAAGAAAAAAAAAATGTTGTTTTAAAATGATCCCTTCTGAAATATTTGGAAACGTAATGATTTTTTTTAAAACGGCAAACATTAAAAGCCCTATATAATGAATCCTTAATTATTTAAAAATCCCAGGTTTACAAGAATGTCTACTTTATTTGTAAAATATAAATTCATATTGATAAATTAATTGTTAGGTAAAAAAAATAAACATATTTTTGTGGCCCATTTCAGCTTGATGATTTTGGCAAAAAGTTTGGACATCTCTGATATATACACTGAGTCAGAGCGCTCTGAGGATCATTCGGGTCATCTGATTGGGCCAGACCCGACACCTTCCCCTCCTACTCAGCAGACCAGGGAATCCCAAACAACGCTCTGTTGCCATAGGA